>RJWJ010007901.1:0-55190 GCA_004363605.1 Indri indri | reverse complement strand
CTCTGAAGCACATGAAAAAAAAGTTGTACTTTGCCAGTGCTGCCTTCATCCAATAGGCAGACATCACTGTTTTGTTTTGGTTTTTTAATGTTTTGAATGGTTTGGAGATTAGCACGGGTATTTAGCAAAAAGCACAATTTCAAATTACACGCTGCTTCATAGTGCCAAAACACTATGCACCATCATCTTTGATGACGTCAACACAGCACAGCCCTAAGAATGGTGGTTGTTAGTCATCTGGCTTTGTGAAACTGGAAGACAAAATTGTAAACAGTGTGTGCTTAGACAGGCCTCATTAGAAAAAAAGAGTGTCTTAAAAATGGTTTCAATTTTTTTAAATCTAACTATGTCTTTTAATCAATAATATATATATTTGCATCAATGTTGCAAATAGATACTTGCCCCAAAGGAGTAACAATTTATCCATGGGCATCCTAAAAAAGATGATAAGCACATTTGCAAGGATATACCTGAGTCACATTCTGGTTCTCATTGGCCCAGGTTTTTATCTATATACATATTTATTTACGTATAAGCATAACTACCATAACCAGCTATGTGTGGATGTCAAAATTGCTTTAACTTCAGCATAATGCTTAGAAAATAATTGCTCCTTGGCATTGGTCACAAATTGCACTATCTATCATGGCTTTTATCTCTCACTGAAGACACAGAAGTGCAGACAGAAACTGCAAAAGGCCAGGTCCGACCTACCATCATTATTGGGAGAAAACAAAACCCAAATACTCAATAGCAGATGGCTCCAGACCAAGTATGAAGCCAGTACACTGGCATAGCAAAGGCTAAAGTGTCTTATTAAAGATAATTCAGGAACTAGGGCTAGACTCTATCTTGCTCAGCAAATGAATACCTGAAGCCCTTCACCTTCGATCCCCAAAACAGATGAGCAATTTACGTCATTAATCTCATTGTCTCTCCACACAGTCCTTTTAACAGTCAATCTCAAATTAGCCTGAGAGAAAGTTTTCCCAGATACCACCCAAAACACAAGTTTGCAACAGATGTCTCCACGCAACTTTTAAAGTAGATCCCATGTTAAGAAGTTAATATACTTTTATGTATTTGTTAATCAATCCAAGTATGTGTAGCCTGAAGCGGGGGAGCAAGAGCTGTTAGCAAGGAAACCATCTAAGTGCAAATAATGCATGGGAAAGCACTGGAAAGAATGTTATTTATAAACCCAAAGACAAACGCAATAGTACAAACAATTGGAAAAGCACCACCTGGAAGCCACCCAGCGTAGTGCTTGTATTTAGATTACATGGCACTAATAAATGTGAGCTTTTTTCTCGTACTGACCACCCATCTTATCAATGAGCAAGATGCCTAGCCTTGTCAATCCCTTGTTTTCTCCATCTGTAATATGGGGATTAGGGCTATGTGTTAGTAAACGGAGGCTAAAATTCTTCCAATGAATGACATTACAGAAAACACAAATACTATTTCCACAAAATGTAAAAAAAAAGTCATTAATTTTGTATCTAAAACTGGTTTAAAGTTATGTTTTAAAAGCACATGGTCAAATAGAATTTGGAAATTGATGGCTCTGCAGGGGATAAGGAGAGAGGGTCAGTGTGGAATGACTCATGAATTCGGGAATGCAGAGGCTCTGCACAGCGCGAAGTCACAAGGGACCCACGCCAAGGTCTCTCCTCCCCTCCACAAGCAATGCTGTTTCTTGACAACGCAAGGAGCTGTGTAAGGAGTTTGGAAATTATTATTTTTTATTTCATGGTTCTTTACATCCTTTAGTGAATGAACAGACTGATACATTGTAAAAAAAAATCAAAATAAAACATTCTGGTGCGCATCAAGAAATATTGATCCTTCTAATATTTTACAAGGTGACAAAATAGAAGGAATACCTTAAGTCTAGGGGGTTATAACTAACATCTTGACATGAGCAAGTTTGGTCCAGGCAATGACACAAAGCTTGTTAAAAGCTTGAAGGGAAGAAATTCTAGGGGATCCAGATGTCTTAAATGGAGAAAGATTTCCCCTCCCAAAATAACTAAAGGCAAGTATTATCTGGGGCAAAGACGTAAGCTGGCAAAATACTGTAACTAAAATGTGGATATCTTGACCTTTTCCAAAACAGAGGGTTTCTATAAGGTTGTATGTAAGTCAAATCCTGAATTAGGATTTCTAGGGAAGCAGACCATTTAAAAAACCCACGTTTGAAACTTATTAATATACAAAACAGAGCTCATGTATGGTACAAAATACTATCTTCTAAATTATTCCTTCTGCACATTTTAATTTTTATTAGTTATATTTTCTTAAATACGTTTTGTAGAGTGCAGCATGCCTAGAACAACCGCTTGCTGCCCTTGAACTCCGAGTGAACGCTTTACTGCAATCCCTTTCCTTAAATAGAATCATAGAATATTAGCGGAGAAGATTCCTTAGAGATCATTTAGAACTACAGTTCTCAACCTTTGCTACACAGGAGAAACACTTGTGGAACTTTTAAAATATACAGAGGCCCAGGCCTTCACCCCAAACCAATTAAATCAGAATCTCGGGGTAGAGGAATATCAGTATTTTTTATAAGCTCCACAAGTGGTGGGATCACGAACCACTGATACGAACTTGCATTGTCTGATACCGTAGTCACTGGCCACACGTGGGTCTTGAGCACTTGACATGTGGCTAGTCCACACTGAGATATGCTATAGTTGTAACACAGACACTGGATTTCAAGGATTTAGTACCAGAAAAGGAAGAAGAAGAAGAAGAAGGAAAAGAACAGAAAAGGAAAGGAAAAAGGATGAAAGAATGTAAAGTATCTCATGAACATTTTTAGATTGATTATCTGTTGAAATTATAATATTCTGGATACATCGGGTTAAATAAAATATGCTATTAAAATTAACTCCATCTATTTCTTTTCACCTTTTTAATGTGGCTAATAGAACATTTAAAATTACATATGTGGCTCCCACTATGGGCAGTGCTGGTTGAGCCCAATACTCTTGTATTACAAATGAAGAAACTGAGGCAGAGAAGCATAATGGCAGCTCTTTGGGGATGGATTCCCCCTTCCAGTCTTAGGCTTTTCCTGTTGCCGTAAACCACACTGTTGCAGAGCCAACGGCAGAGCCTGTTAAGCCATCGGTTGGATTTCAAACTCTCCCTGTCTCTCGTTTGTCTCACTAATTGTTTCTTCTAAGAGTTGATATTTAAAAATCTATTTTACTTATGGAAAATACCCCTTTCTGCTGTGCACACATTTGTGATTTGTTATTGCAGGGTTATTGGTAAAAGCAGAGTAGCTGGAATGGATATTAAAAAATAAATCAAGGCAACACGAGAATAAGGCAAGTGCAGAAAATGGAATAAGAGAATGGCATACCACGTTGTAGTTTAGAAATTACCCTGGAGGCCCTCAGCCTTCTGAGAGCCATCTTCAACACAGCATACGTCCCTGCTCAGAAGCTTGAGCCTACAATATTGTTTTTCCTCCTAGGAGCCAATGTTTTTCTGGACAACGTTGTCATTGCTGTGAGGCAAAGCAGGCTCTTCACAATGGTGCACCACATCATAGCGAGGTACCCTGGTGGAAATGGACTTTATCCTCAACTCCTTCTACTCTCTGATGCATGGATTATTAATACCTGGCCATTCAGAAACCAAACTTACTTAAAGAAGAAAATCTTGTTTTGATAAAGTGAAATGGTCCTACCAGATCTAGCAAGTGGAAATTAAATGTATTTCTTCTAATAATCAGCTAATCCAAACAAAAACAAAGATTTTTCTGTTGCACGTGTTTGCCCCCTTGAGAAGTGAGGAGAGAGACAATTGCATAAAACTGGCTGAAATGTGTTATGTTTGAGAAATCATTTCTGCAACACAGGAGCTCCTCAGTGTAATAAAAGAATAAAAGAGACCTGAATTCTGATACAATACCTTTATGCAAAAAGCTGGAAAGGAAACCTATGGGTCAGGCCAAACAACTCATACAGTAGATGCATTCAAGATTTCTATTTAGATATTCTTGTTTCCCATCCTAAATACAGCATAGCCTAAATATCATCTTAAATCAAATGTTTGGAGCTCTGCAGCTCTCTGTGTTGCATGCATGATTTTTATTAGCTATTAATCAAGTTTTGCCACTTAAACCTCAAAGAGCATACTCAACTCATTCCTTACCAACTCCAAACACTCTCATATACAACAAAGAAAGATGATATATTACAGATAGGTCCTGGGCAAAAGTACATCTGCTGGAAAGAACATGGCACTTGTTGCTCTACTTGACAAAAAGAAATATTATTTATTTTAACTTTAAATAATTTTTTGGATAGCCTCCTCAAACATAATAAAGAAAAGGCAGGAAATAAAGAATGTCACTACCTTGTTCTGAGACAGTCTTTTAGAGCATTTTTAGTTTTGCCTGGCTTTTCTCTCAAATGGAATCTGGCCGGTGTAGTTTTATAGGGCATGCCTAATGATGATGGAGAAGAAGAATTTAAGTTAAAATCCATTAAGGAGGCCCATATTAGAAAAATTAGCATTGCAGACATTAAATAAGAGTAAATAGAATAGAAACTACAGTTTATTTGGTCAGGACATTCATTCAAAAAGAGCTGATGAAAATTTGACTTTGAAAGGTTAACAGTCAAAAGGCTTGGAAAGAGCAAAGTGCCCAAAGCCAAGGGTTATGCTCCATTCTCGACAAGGGCATTTATGGCAGCCTGGCTCATGGTAAAAGCACCAGACCTGCAGGCAGAGATCAGGCTTCTTGGCCTGGTTTGGCAGTCGTTAGCTCTGGACATGGGTGAGCCAGGGGACACCACCAGACCTTGGGTTCTCCTCTGTAAAATGAAGAAGTTGGGCTATAAGCAGGAGAAATAGTATCATTTTCTCCCCTAGCTCCAGTATCTGCATAAAGCTGCAAGCCTTTCTACCTCACCATCAGAATCTCTAGGCCAAAAGGGGCTCCCTCTAAGATCAGTTCAAGTCAAATACAGCTTCAATCCTCATTAATTTTAGGGTAGAGATTAGAAACATGAACAAACCTTAAGGAAATAGAAGTAAGCAACTGAAATATGTATTTTTTAAGTGATTGATTCTGATCTATTTCTCAGGAAAAAGGGGAGGGCAATAGAGTGAACTTAGAGGAAAGAAATACCGAAATGTCAACGTAACATATATTCAGGAATTTATCCTAAACTTTATGTTTTATTAATACTTCGAAAGTCCAAGAGTCCTTGATAAGAGCTTAAAATTTGTACTCATGCCTCTGAAAGAGTGTTACCACTACCTGAAAATTTCTGAAAGCCTTCTCTCTCTCTCTCTCTCTTCTTTTTTTAAATTTTCTTATGTTAAATCCATGATTTGTGATTCCCAACAATGGAATACTAATGGATGCTCAAAAAACACTAATTGCCCATTTTTTTCCTAATTACAAAATGTAATAACTCTTTAGTGAAAACATTAAACATGATGTCATTTTTAAAGTGCCAGACTTTCAATTTAAAGCATTGCCACGAAATAGATGGCTTATTTAGTTTACAAATAGCGACACAAAAAGGTTCTTCTGTGTTTTTAAGTCTGCTTAGCATTTGTGAAAGCACTTCTTTCTCACACTTAAATATCAGAGACTATTGCCCCCCAGTTTATTACCTTATCTCAACTGTATAATTTTCTTAAATAGAATTCAGAGAAATAGTCATAGATTTAAATTTTTAAACACTAATTTATAAAAGCATTGGTTGATTCCCATAAAACAGCTGGTAGTCAAACTGGACAAGATAATAAATTGACTGAGATCATTGTTCCATCTTCATCCAAGAAAGCTGCCTCTAAAAAAAGATCTTAAATTGCTGTAGAAATCCAATTTGTAAGAGGCAAAAGAAGCATATAGATGGGAAACACCAGCCATGATCACATTAATTTTGTGACTAACGGCATTGCTTTGAAGTAAAGAAGAAAAAAAGAAAAGATGACAAAAATAATAAGTCCACTCCAATCCCAATTTTAATCTAACAACCCAGCCAGAAGAAAACCAACTACAAATACAAAGTTCACGTTGTAGGGTTCTAGTGAATATCACATCCCCACAAAATAATTTCCAGCTTACTCGAAGCAAGCTCCAATGCTAAGGAAATACTACAGGATACTGATGCATCATTGCTAAAAAGTAAATTATAGTAAGAAATCAGGAGACTGGGAACTTGACATCGGGTACAAATAGCCATAGAAACTCCATGATTGATTGGTTTTGAATGTGCAGGTGTGGGAAATAGTTCAGCTTACTAGGATTGAAAAGCTACACAGGAAAAGTCTCTGACAAACTACCATTTGTTTAAACATCTAGTCAAATAAAAGCTGCAACATAACAGAAATATAGAAATAAAGGCATGGTTTCCATTTTTTTGTGGGAATGTTCTAATAAACTATATGCTCAGGTATAAAAACTATATAAGGTCACCACTGACTTCTAATTGACAGACAATTTATGGATGTCCACAATTTACATTCAAAAACAGTTGACTTGAAGGTATTATCCATTGAGCAAACATGTTTAACCTGAGTAAAGTTGAAAAATAAAAATTGATACAAATCAGTAAGGATTTTAAAATAACGCATCTATATAAAATGCTACAAGCAAAGGAAAATGAGAAAAATCTATGGGGACACACAAGTGAGTTCTTTTATTGTTTTCTTTTCAAGTTTTAAAACTAAAGTAATAGCTGATGTTCAACAGCATCCTTCTTCAGGGAAATAAATACCTAGGTTTGGAGGTGGAAAATGGTTTTATTGTTCTGCTTTTAATTTTTAGGTTTCTTTTTAAAGAATTCCTTTCTTATTGAAACTTAAATAGTTATCGAAGTGATTCATGAAAGCTCGTGGAAAGGGGAAAGCTTACCTGATACATTACTTAACATGTTTCACAGCTTCCCCACTATGCGGTTCACATGCTCATGAACATATTTCACCCCGGAAATAATGGTCTTATTCACAAAACACACACGCACATACACTCTTCCACATAAAATTCTACAAGTCCCAGGCAACATTAAAATTCCCTTGCAAAATCAGAATTCCATTTCTGAATTCTATCTATGAAAATACAAGAGTGGTCCCGTTTAACCAAGTGCAAAGTTCTCTCTCTGCTTAATAAGCATAATAAACATCATCTTACCATTATCTGTAGAATAAAAGCAGCAACGTGTTGCTTCCTGCAGTCACCAAATCAAGTTTTTTCTTCCTTTCTTTCTAGTAACCTCTTTTTCACCAGCAAGATTAGGAAGACAATAAACCTTTGAGTATTTGCCTCAATATTTCAGATCAGAAGATTGTGTAACTAGCTCTTAGCAAAAAAAGAATAGGTCTGGTATTTCACAATTACTTCTGCAACCCAGAGGTACCTCCTGGATTCTCGTTCCTCCTTTCCTCCTTCGTTCTCTAAGTTTCTTTTAGTAATGAGACTAATTTTTCCAGTCGCCTTGAACTCCCTAGATCTAACTGACATGGAAAATGTGACTAAAAATTGGTAGAACTGTCTAGCCTCCAACCCTACACAGAATCAACTTTGTTGTGTTGAAGAACACCTCGCAAGCAGCTACATGCTCAGCTTATACTCCTGCACTACGCAGCACAGAACACCAAATAACAGTGCGCCATCTAGTTAGCAAGCTGCAATCTCCATCCTAGAAGGGGGGACACTTTCAAACCCTGGGAGTTAAGAACTTGTCAGGGGCTCAACTGCTCTAAAGGTCCAATTGTTTATTTAAATAAAAAAAAAATATCGCTACTGAGATAATCCACATCTAGTGGATATGGGAAAATTTAGGTTATAATGGCACTACAAACTTTTACATCTAACTTTGATTTACAAGATAAAAGCAAGTTTTAAATTAAAAGGGCTTTCTGTTAATAGAGCTTATTATTCTGAAGACGGGAATGATTTTCTTCGAAAGTTGTCCCTGGGTGCATGCCTATTATCTTTGCTTTTCCCCTTCCACTAATGAGCATTTATCTAAAGAGCCTGTTAATCCTCTGATGTGTGCTTCTGGTCAGAGGTAACAGTTTGAATAAAACCACTAATCACTGATCACTAAATCACTGATCATTAATCACACTCTCCAGTGCCCGTGACCAGGCCATTTTTTCCTAAAGGTCTATGCATCACAAACAAGAAGTTCGACATTCTCGATGCACATGTATTGTGTGGGGGTTATACTACTGCATCTCTAGATGTGAATAAATAATAAATACTGCCACAGACTTGGGGGAAGGATGTCAATTAGACCCCAGACAGGAGTTTCACAAATGCTTACCCTACAGCATGGCTTTCACTTTGAAGAAAGTAGATCTGATTATAACAAAACATGTGTTCTTCAAGAAATTCCCACATATTCAGAATATAAATTTTCCTTTATTTTTCACCAACTGCAAATCAGACAGCACTCAAAACCCCTGTCCCCTTCCATTCAAATCTCTGTTAATAAAATTTTTATTTAATTTCTGCTGCACACCTCCTTCCCTCCCCCCCGCCAAAAAAAGTTCTTTTTACTTTCATCCCTTGAACAAATCATTCATACACAGGGTTTTAATTTCAACTGCCAGATACGGAGATTCTGACTCAATTCAATGACTTATGTATTTAACTTCCTCTTTATATATAGAAACAAGGTTAAGAGCTAGAAAGAAACACACGCACCAATTTACTGTATGGTACTTTAGCTTCCACGACTCACATTCCCTCACTTTGGAAATGAAATGTTTAATCTTGGTCCTTTCAGCTACACTCTATTTAGTCAGCAACCTCACTTCTCAGTCTCCCCGCTTCGGCTACGGGGTTCCAGGCCGGCGCTACGTCAAGTTAAGTACTTTGTTTGCAGTGGGCGTATTGCTTTCCTAAGTCAGTCACCACCGCGGGGACACAGTAGGATCATAACGCTTCTAAGCGTTTCCTGAGATGCCTTTTCTATCAGCGCTTAGCAGTGTCGTCCTGGAGAAGAGGGCTTGCTGATGCCTTTCTTAAATAATAGAAAAGGGCAGATTGTGTGCTGATCAGGTACTGAGGTCCCCTCAGACACCAGAAGCTCTTACCCGCACTCCAGGGACAGTGCTCGCCCCGGGGAAAGCTGTAAAAGGCGGGGGCGGAGCTAGAGCGATAACGGTGTGGGCGGGGGAGGGGTGGAGAGGGAGGGGTCGGGAAAGGGGGCGACACAGATGCCCAGGGAGCCGGCGATCGCACGAGTACGGGGGGGCGGGGGGGCTGGTGGAAAGCAGATTGCTTTGTCAGCATTCTAAGCTACTGAACCCTTGAGTATCTGAAGCCGTTAATCAAACACTTACTGGCCTGCAGAATGACGTAATGGACCTGTATCCAGCCTTTATTCCTTGACACATGTCAGAGAAGGAGGGAAAAATAAAAATCAAACACACTCTGCAGACTCTGACAAGGACATATACAAGCAGCCCACTCCAGTTCCCGGCCTTGAACAAGCATCAAGTGGGGTTGTCACCCGTTCAGGGAAAGTTGGGCGGGGGGTGGACAAGGAAGGCTTTATCTCCCAGACAGCCCCTGGAAATTAATCTATGGCAAAGAAGAAGCGGGATGCAGCCTCTGGGAGAAAACATCTCCTTGGCTCCTTTGCGTCTTGCCCCTCCAAGAACTTCGTGAAAAGTTTAAACGGTTCTGTCGAGAATCTGCCGCAGAGGAAGGCTCCGCCGCCGGGTCCTGGGAAGTGCCTGGGTGCCGCTGCGGCTCGAGCCCGAGCTGTCACTTGGGGCAGCGGCGGGGAAGAGGTAGTGATGCCAGCGAGAAAGGAACCGAGGCAGGAGGCGGCTGGAGAAGGGAACGCGAGCAGAAAGAGCCTCGCGACTCTCCAGCCTGGAGCGCCTGGACCGAAAGCCAAGTGCCCTCCGAGGGCGACCTCCCCTCCCCGGGCGCGCGCGCCCACCAGCTGCGGCGGCCAGCCCTGCGGGAGAGGTGGCACCAGCAGGCTCGGCAGCCCGGAAGAGGGCGAGACCCCTGCGCGCTCTCCCGCCCGCCCGCTAGGTGACCCGGCATCCTCGCCGCGCCCGCTGGAAGTTTGCAAACTTTCTCCGGGGGTTCCGCCGCATCGCTGGGAAGCTGGGGACGCAGGGGGGGAGTGTTCCTGTCTCTCCGTCTCCGCTGCCGCCGCCGCTGCCGCCGCTGCCGCTTGACCGCACTTCTGGAGGATTCCACACCTTGCCAGGTCTCTGGAGGCAAACACACACCCCCGATTCATAACTGTTCCCCGTGTCAGGGAAACTCACGCGCGCTCCCACACACGCACGCACGCCGGGGCGGACGCGGCGCTTGCTCCACGTTAGCATCCCTCCAGTCGCACGGCGCGGCGGCCACCGAGACGCGCTCCGGGACTGACACGGCGTGGGGTCTCTGGGGTGGCCTCGGGACACAGCAGAATTCCACAGTCCACCAGCAGTTGGGGCCGGACTTCCCTCTGGTCCGCCAAAATGTTTACAAACACGGATCACCCTCCAAAAAAATGCATCGCATCTTCCCTACTCCTTGCCCTGTGACCTGCCCACTGGACCAAGTAACCTCGCGGCTGCCGCCGAGAACCAACCCCTGCAAACAAGTACGCTGCCGAGATGGCTCCCGCGGCAAGTGCAACAAAAGTGGCTAAATGCAAAAGCCCCAGAAGTGGCCGAGCCGTATTTTTAGGAACTTACCAAACAAGTGTGGAGAAGGCAAGAGCGGAGCCCGGGTGAAGGGACCACGTTGGACTGAGCAAAGATTACAATACATTCTATTTAGAGTGCATTACATCACCCCCCCGGTGACGTCACGTGGGATTCCTGAACTTCTAAATCATTGCGGTCCGCGGGGGAGGGAGGGAGAGGGGCGGGGCCGGCGCGTCGAGGGGGCAGGCCCCGCCCCGGTCCCGCCCCCGCCCCGACCCCGCCCCGCGGGCAGACCCCGGTGCACCCGCCCGGGAGCGGCGGCGGCGGGGGCGACCGCGCAAGCAACAGCTTGCAGAGCCCAGCGCCGTGTGACACCGCTCCCTGACATTAGTGGTGTGAGTCAGCTTGGAAACAATCCTCAGGGTTTCAGACAGGACCACGGACGAGGCGCGGACACGGGCTCTTCTTCGGGGAGGGCCTGGTGGGCTTTGAAAGGTGTAGGGTTGGGGGGTCTAGGGGAGAGATGGGGAGGGAGATGCTGAAAGCTGTGGGGAGAGACTTTTCGCAAACAGAAATGCGGGACGCTCCTCCCTCCCCCCCACCAGAAGGTGTCCAGCTCCTTTTTGCCTGCGACAGTCGTGACCTCATTACAGTGTTCCCTGCATCCTGGCTTCTCAGAGCACTCACTTGTCACCCCTTCTTCACCGCCCCCACCTCACCTCACCTCCAAGGAAATAACTTCCTTACGGTGCACACTCACATGAAATACACAGCCCCCACCCGTTCCAAGACCCCCGCTCCAAGTGTCTGAGAAGCTGGAGGGAGAGTTGCTCCTAAGGAGAAAGGTGAATCACAGCTAGAGCCAAGTGATGAGCCTGATTTAGACTCAGCGTCAGAGCTGAAAGGGCCCTTGGCTATCACTTCCAGAGCCTCCTCCGGTAACTGGCCCAAGCTTACCGGCTGGGAAGTGGCAGAGCCAGGGCCAGAATGCAAGATCCGGGCGCCTGATCTGCCGCGGGAAAGGAGCCTGGCGTTTTTGGCTTTGGCTGGTCACCATCGCTATCACCACCCCCCAGGTGAATTTCCCTTCAGAAGTTCTCCCAGTGAGTAGGATTCAAAGGGAAGGCGTAGGCTAAATTCCAGCCCGATTCTAGAAACCCACTGTCATCTTTGCAGCAGCTCGTGCTTTACAAAGCACGAACAACCACGACAACAAGCCGGGTGCGATAGGGAGAAGTAGGACAGGTGTTATAATTATCCCATTTTACAGGTGTGCTAAGGCGGACTCCAGAAGGTTAGGGGGCTGGCCTGAGATCACTTGATAAACAAGGGGTGGCACTGGGACCACTCCAACCCCTGTTTTCAACCCCAAATCCCAGTTGGGCTCCTCTATAGAACCAGGGGTGCGCGTTCCCTTCTTGTGGATTATTGGTAGTTAGAACCTCTACTAAGAACATATTGGCCGGGAGTTGGGGCTTTGGTTAGGAACCGTTTAGCCCTCATTGACGAATAATAATCATTCCTGACATTTATGTAACATCTGACATTTATATATTACTTCTCATCTCCACTCATCACAACTGTGACTGCGCAGTTTGCCAGAGAATCATGACTGGACTGGCCAGAAATTGTAGTGCTTTGCCTGGATTGTCACATACTTCTGAGCTGGCTTTGACATACCAACTGGAAAGGCTTTGTATTTTCTTTCTGTTTTTAAGGGTTTAAATGTTCCCTCCCCGTTGGTGTTCCTTGAAACCTCACAGCCTTACTCAGAACTCATTACTCAGTTTTCTACTTGTTCTTTTCCACAGATTGTCCTGAAGGAGCTGCAAAAGAAGGGCTCCAGTCCTAACCTGAATCTTAGCCAATGAAACTGTAAATATGACAGCTCAATCACCTGGGTTTATGGAAGGAAGCAGTAGCAGACCCAGAAAGTTTCCCTGCCCACATTCCAACTCGATTACCGGAATAGCCTTTTCTGCCTCCCTCAAAGAAAAATGTGAGCCAGTCAAGGAGAAAACCAAAGGTAAAAAAAAAAAAAAAAAAAAAAAAAAAAAAAAAAAAAAAAAAAAAAAAGGGATATAGCTCAACACATCAGAGCTCAGTGTAAGACCTTATCTTTCCCCCCGGCTGATGTGTGTGGACCAAAGAAATCAAATGGAGAATTGAATAAGCAAAGCCAGGGTGATAAGCAAACATTTAATTCCCAGCATTCTCTAAATAGAAGCATAGATAGGTGAGTTTTCATGCAACTAGTTCATCATTTTCTAATACTATCCAAGTCATTGATCAGTCTTTAAAAATTATTGCTGACCTTTTGCTTGATACTCTGTGACTAAACAATGCCCCTGTCTGAACCACGATGAGACATAGGAACACACATCAAACTTTTCCAATGACTTCCCAATAACTTGATAATCATCAGGGTACTTGGATTCTCAATAAGCAGAGAGTTTCTTTTAACATCAGCAGTTTTGTTCATGGTGCTAACCTCAGTTTCTGCTGAACCCATAGCAATTTCATTCAAAATGTTTCTAGCCCTTTTATTACAGACTGAGATTTTTTATATATTCCAGATCTGTTACCAGCTAAATCACACACACACACACACACACACACACACACACTCACACATGACTTTTCTAAATGTAAATTGAAGAAGAGAGGTGGTATTTATGATGTGGGGACTCCAGTGTCAGTCTGAATTCAAATCCTGGCTCTACTACTTGAGTTTTAAATAACCTCAGAGTCTCAGTTTCCTCATCTACATAATGGGGATGGTGGTGATTATTATAGTAATTCAAGTTAAGAATTATATTACTCAGGTTAAGAATAGTGTTTGGCACAGGCAAGTATTAACATTAATACTATGTAAGCACTCACCCTCTTTTTATTAATGAAAATATTGTGGCTCATGCTGTTATAGGTGGGCATTCAGTAATTTTAGCAAACTTACAAAATGAATGAAAAAGGAACATTTTACCCCGTAATTCCTCCAGCCCCACACTGCCTCTGCTGTGTTGTCTGTGCCAAGCAGCCTCTCATCTGTCAAACCATGCCAGCAAAGCCCTCACATTTGTGTACTAATATTCCTGCCTGCCTTGTGCTCACCCAGTCTCTTCCAGGATTTTTCAGAGCCAAGTTTCCTGGAGGCTTCAGTGGCCAGGAGCAGCCATGCAAGGGCATCTCCAGGGGAACCTCAGCTGCTGGTGGCCATGGCCTGGGGCATTTGACCTCTGGGGAGCCAGGACCACCACAAGGAATGCCAACTCACCCACCCATTATGGCCTTTGGGTCATGTGGAGCCAGGGACCCTTATACCAGACCAAGGTAACTGGCTGAGGTACCACCCACCCAAGGTTCTCCCCAGCCTCACTCCAACCCCACCTACAGGGTAGGGATACAGGCAGGGAATAAGCCAGCCCTTGAGCTACCATTGGTCATGCCGGGGAGGTTGGACCTCTGGGGGGAGCTGACTGGCACCTACACTAACCAATGAGAATAGATGAGACCACCTGCTAGACCACAGGTTAACCCTTTAGTTGCTGGATCATGGGGCAGTGGAAGGGAGTGGCCTGGGCAGCTGGGCCAGTGGGAAAGCACTGCATATTCATAAACCCCTATGGAAGAATTTAAATATTTTAACAAATTGGCAGCCTTACCAGTGCATATCCACTGAGTATCAGGCCTGAATAGAACCACCCCAAGGGGCCTCAGATGGGGAAAAGTCCTTTAGCCCTGTGCTTTGGATCCAGTCATTTCCCTGACATTCGACAAATGTTGGCAGAGCTGCCTGGTGCTGAGGATTAAACATTTGAAAGAGGTTCCCTCCTTCCCACTTCCTAGGCTCCCACAGAAGTTCTCAATCTTAGGGGAGGAGGCAAAAACACCTGGAGGACTTGTTAAAGGCAGTTTCTTGTGTCGGTCTTACCCAGGGTTTTCGGTTCTAATGTTTGGCATTGGGTCCAGGATTCTGCATTTGTGAGTTTAATGCAAGCATCTAGAGACACCCCCCCACACACACACACACACACACGCACACACTCACGCACGCATGCACACATGCACTTTGAGTGATTCTGGTTAGGAAGTTCACAAATGGGCAGTCGCCCAGGAGGAAGCTGGTGAAGGAACAGAAAAAGGGTCAGCCCGCCACACTCAAAAATATGACCCAAGGCTCATAGGCTTAAGACCAGTCCTCTGGCAGCTTCCCATAAAGATGCACATACCCCTAGATAAGCCTTCTCCTCATGCCTTCTGCACACACCACTCAGAGTGACCTTTCCTTGTTAATTTTTTCATTTGAGGCTTTTCTTACCTGAGCCAACAGTCATGGTGGGAGGGGGGCTGCTGCAGCCCACTTAGGGGTTAAACCTCTAGCTATGGCCCCACTGGGCAGTTTCTGTCCCTTCTAAGATGGATCTTCACCAGGTTTCTTCATCATCTATTTGAAGGGATAAAGATTTTCAGATAAATGGAACTGCGAAATGCATCTGAAGACAGTCAAAACCGTGGCATGGTTAGCTAACATTTACCAAGCATTTACTCCACGCCAAGCCTTGAGCTAAGGACTCTGTGTGTATTTTTCTCAGTTAATCCTCACAGCTCTGTGAGGCGGCTAGAACCATTCTCATTTTGTAATGAGGAAATCAAATTTCAGAGAGGGCAAGTAACTTGCCCAGGATTGCACAGCTGGGGCATGGCTGAGCCAAGAGAAGATTCCATGTCACCGGTGCCTGTTCTAGTGCCTGCCCCAGAGGCAGCCTATGCTATGGTAGTGCTGAGGCCAAGTGAGTCTGAGGATGTGAGAACCAGGAAAGTTGAGAACAAGCCAGAGACTGGCAGTGAGTGGGGAAAGCCACCAGCCTGTACCCACACTCTGTGTCTGGTTAACCAGGAGCTGCTCCAGACAGGGCCTGTTTCATGGCCTGCAAGGCCTGGTCACTCAGGGCCTCATTCTTAGAAGGGTCCCATACTTGGTTTAAGGCTCTGCTGTTGCCATATTAAAATTCTTAATAATTTTATCTTTGAACTTGTGCTTTGCAAATGAAGCTTGGGAGGACATGGATCACACGCACGGCAGAGGAGATTCATGTGCTGTGCATGTCTGTCATTCCTTGCCCTCCTGCTTGTGAGCGCAGAATTCCGGTGGACCCAAGATGCACGAGGGTTCAGCAAGACTCAAATCAAGTACCAGATTACACCTCTACCTGAGTGGGATGGAGCGTGAGGATGGGCTGACAGCCCTGAGAGGCCATGCTTTCCTTTTAAACCAAAAACTTTCATGGAATGCAGGAAAAAGGCAATGGCGTTCCAAGAAACACAATTGAGGACCCCATCATGGTAGACCCTTGTATTAGGCAAGCACATACACTGAAAATGATGACATAGAAGAGTAAGATGGGGCAGCCCATAGTTCCTTTTCCTTTCTGCAGATAACAGAGTTGGCAGAGTGCGTGCACACCAAGAAGTAAAATAAGGTCAGTTGCGATTGTTTTGTGCAGTGTATCCACGGTTCTGGTAAGAACAAAATGCATACCAGCATGAAGTACAGATTGTGTGATTTGAGCAATTTCGCACACATCAGCTGATCTTATATTTACATTTAAAACTGACATTGTACAATATAAAGGTGAATGCTGAAATTAGTGCGAATAAAGTATAATAACATTTTGATTTTTTGTTACTTAAAATGACATTAAATAGCAAATAAAACACACCATGACAAGTCAAGAGATTGACTTTGGAAGAGAGGAAAAAACTTTCTATTTAACATCTTTCATGGCACTTTTTCTCTGCCTTTTTAACAAGAGGCCCTGCATTTTGGTTAGCACTGGGTTGGAAAATCATGCGTCAGGACCCTGCCCATAGACGTATTACTGATGCAGTCTACCTTGCTCCCAGTTCCACGCTCACCATGCTGACAGCAAAGCAGCAGATTTGACAGCCTCAGCTTTGTCACTTCCTGGATGCGTGACCATGGCCAGTTTTTTTAACCTCTCTGAACTTCAAATTTTTCATTTATAAAATGGAGATAATATCAGCATCTACCTCCCTGGATATTGCAAGGATTAAATGAGTTAGTATATATAAACTGCTTAAAACAATGCTTAGCACATAGTATTTACTGAAAAATGTGTTAGATACTATTAAACCTTATAAGCTTTGGGAAAGAATTTAATAAAAATAATTCAGTACTTAGCACTGTGCCTGGCATTTAGAATGTGCTCATAGTATTATGTAATAATTAGTTACATAAAATTGCATGTAAGATGTAATATTGAAGTTCTATGGATTAGAATAGAGGAATAAATCAATTAGTCCTCAAATTGAAGGTCTTAGTATAAGCTATTTGTAATTGAAGGAGATGGTACCTTTAGATTAATAAGTTTGCACTGAGTTTGTAGGCGACAGAGCAATTTTATACAGGCTGATGTTCTAGTTGAAGCCATCACAATTTATCCTTCTAGTCTTGACATACAAATGCATTTTCACACCAGTGGTTGTGTAATTATTGACTTTAGCATGGTTTAGAGTTTCTAGAATCACATCCTGAAATCGTAACAGGTATAACTCAAAAATACCATGTTCTTGCATTGGCAGGGGGATGCATGTCAACTTCAAAATGTTGTTTAACAAGGGACAGTCAGGGCCAGGCGCGGTGGCTCACACTTACAATCCTAGCACTCTGGGAGGCCGAGGCGGGTGGATCGTTTGAGCTCAGGAGTTCGAGACCAGCCTGAGCAAGAGCGAGACCCCGTCTCTACCAAAAAAATAGAAAGAAATTATCTGGACAGCTAAAAATATATAGAAAAAATTAGCCGGGCATGGTGGCGCATGCCTGTAGTCCCAGCTACTCAGGAGGCAGAGGCAGGAGGATCACTTGAGCCAGGAGTTTGAGGTTGCTGTGAGCTAGGCTGACACTATGGCACTCTAGCCTGGGCAACAGAGTGAGACTCTGTCTCAAAAAAAAAAAAAAAGGTCACCTGACTCAAGCTTGGAGGGGGCCTCATCTGGACGGCCATTGGTTGCTGAAGTCTTGACCTATTTCCATAGGGAATTACTGTATTCACCACCCTATAAAATTTAATGTTTTCTCTTCAACGTGGCTGAAAATCAAAAGCTTCACCTATCCCAAGGAGTATGAGAGTGTTAACATTCCTATTAAAGTTACACTTATCTTAATGTGTTTCCTTTTTTTTTTTTTTTCCTTTTTGAAAGAGAGACTTGATTAAAGGAAAAACTACTTCGTCTTTTTTTTTTTTTTCCTTCTTTGGGATTAAGTGAAAGAGATTGACACCTGCTCTGAATAATGACCCAGAGTAATAGTGCTGCGTCAGCACTCTCCAAATATTTTAGTCATTTCCTTAAGATCAATGGTAAGTGGAGAGTAACGGTTTAACAATAATTAGGAATGTTTTATATGTGGGGAGGTTCATTTAGACTAAAGCATTATTGATATCACGTAAATTACTATTGAACGCCATCTCACAGGAACTGATATGCCACATACCACCTCCTTGTATATCATCGTTAACCACATGTTTAACTCGTGTACTGCTGACGTGGAAGGTTATTCTCATCTCTTTAGGGGCATTTATGAGTAACTTATTTAAATGATTCCTGCGAATTTCAGGAGCTTTTAAACCTAATTGATTAGCAATTCCTACTCATCTTACATGGCAACAGAACATTCGAAACCTGGGAAGTTACTCTGAATCTCATTTGAACCATGAATATTACCCACTGAAGGAGTCAGAAATTATAAAGCTTCTCCACCCCCACTCTCCTCCCCCACCCCGGTTTTAAAATATTCTGTCTATAGCTTTTACAACAGTGCCCTTACTTGACACTTAAAGAGACTGCAGTACAAACAGTACACTGGGACCCTGTGTTGTTTAGCAAAACCATCTATTTTCAGGGCTACTGTGGCTATTTAATGCTCTGTCGAAGTCCGAGGGAAAGGAAAGAATGCTGTTATTTGTGAGCACCAACTCTGGGTGAAGCCTGTTACATATTTCATCTTGTTGAATCCTGACAACTCTGGGTGAAAGGTATTATTATCATTGTTTTATTGATGGGAGAATCGAAGCTCAGAGAGGCTAAGTAATTCGGCCGAGGTCACACAGCTAATAAGAAAGGCAGCCGGGTTCCAAACCTAGGTCTGACTGAAGGATCCCCATTGTCCATCATGCCCTGCTGTGGTCTTTATTTCAAGAAACTTCACCTCTCCTTTCATCCTCTTGCACCACATTATTTATTTTGTTGAGCATCCTACCCACACGAATTCACACAAAGGATGAAAAATGCTGTTCCTCTCTGTGATCATTTTGCTGGGAGTTTGGGAGTTATATTCCCTCCTGGGCTGGATCCGGCATTTGTGGAGGGGAGCAGTAGACCTGTCTGATGAAGATCAGGGGGCCCTGCAGAGCAAGATCCTGGCCATCGCAGGTGCCCCAGGCACATCACAGCCCCATGTGTGTCGGGGGCACTGTGGTCTAGAGAGCCAGCAGCCCAGCCTGAGCACTTATCATGGGAGTGAGCTGCTGAACTTGGCTCCGACTTCCTTAGCCCCACTGAGAAGACAGATCGGCAAAGGCAGAGAAAGCAGAGGCTGCTGGTCTAGAGGCTGGAGGGATACTCCAAATGCTGAATTTTCCAGAGAAGACAAACGCGAGGCAATCGAGTCATCATCAGATAGCTGCAACCCTAGGAACTTTCACTGCAATAGTCACTCATCCATTTTCCTTTAGGAACCCAGATCTGGGGGATGCTACATAAATATGAAAAGGTTTAAATTAGGATTTGAGAAATGCAGGGGCTTACTCTTCCTCTCTCTAGCCAAAGAGGCCCCTTTATAGTCTCTCTTTCATTTTTTTTAATGGAAATATTTTTATTGTTTCTGCAGATTATGAAAGTGATAGGTGCTTATAAAAACCTCAAGTAACACAGAAGTATGTAAAATAGAAAGTAAATTTCTCCCCTTAATCCCATCCATATATAACCACTGCTAACAGTTTGATGAATATCCTTCCAGAAATTACATTGCCCATAAAAGTACAAGAATGTGATCAAACTACATGTTCTCTTCTCAAATTGCTTTTTTCCATTTTACAATTTATCGTAGACATCTGTCCATGGGAATACTATAATATGATATCATCCCTTTTTGTGGTTGTATAAGATTCTATTGTTTGGGTTTAGTTAATCAATTCACTATTATGAATATTCATGTAGTTTCCAATTTTTTGCTGTTACAATCAGTGCTACAATGGACAATTGTTCATGTACTTGTACATACATATGTGACTACTTTTCACAGAAATAGTATTACTGGGGTCACAGGCTGTGTATCTTTTAAATTTTGTTATATATCGCTTAACAGCCCTCCAGAATGGCAGTACCTACAGTGAGTGAGAGTACCCCCTGAACCCACCACGTCCTTGTCAATAGAGGAATCACCAGATTTTTAATATGTATTATGGCAAAAATAATAAGCAAAAAATTAATTTGTACTTCATTAATTACTAGTTATATTGAGCATCTTTTCATGTATATCATCCATTTGCATCTCTTCTCTCCAGATGCTTAGCTTTTGTTTAATTTGTAAGAGCTCTTTTTATATTAAAGATATAAAGCCATTTTCCTATCATTTATTTTGTATATATTTTTTTCCAGTTTGTCTTTTGACTTTTAACTTTATCTATGGTATCTTTTGCCAGAGAGGACTTTTCAATTTTGATGTAGTCAGCTTTTTGTCATGTCAAGACTTGGGGTCATGATTAGAAAGGCCTTCCCCACCCTCATATCAGAGCTCTGTTTTATCTTGTCTGGCCCTTTGGTTCTTCCCATGCTCTGAGTTTAGCAACTGCACAATGATAACGTGGTGTTAGATATGTATAATAGAACAACAGACAGGAAGAAAAAAATATTAATTGGCTGATATTACCAAATAATACAGTTGCATGATCTTATTTTAATCTCAAGAGAAAACTTTTCAATATTTGGGCATAAAATAGAGCTTAGAAAGATACTGACTAGTCCAGAGTGCTATTTGCTATAAAGTAGTATAGACATTCTCCATATTAGCTATGAAAACAGCAGTACATAAAACTGATTGATTTTTCAACCTGAAGTCCATGATGATTCCACCAATATGGGATAGAAAATCTGGCCTTCGTGTTCAGTTGTTAGAACTACCACAGGTGAGTAGAGCGATGCCAAGGTAGCAATGCTAACGCTGACCTGCACCCTGACTTCCATCTTTGCCACAAAGCCTCCAATATTCTGGAAGTAATCTATGGCTGCTGCTATTTCTTCACCACCCAGGGCTCTACTCACGAGGCTTGACACAAAAAGCAAACACTAGAACCTGGGATCAACTCAAATGCACAGTGAGAGAGAAAATGGTGGGACCATCGGAGGTGGTAGAGCCTGGTGCTTTAACCCTAGGTTTCATGAGTTCAAGTCCCAGTTCCAAGGGGAGGCACAAAGAGGAGTCATTGTCTAATGGCTACAGGGTTTCTGCCTGGGATGATGAAAAAATTCTGGAAAGTGGGAGTGGTGATGGTTATATAACATTACAAATGTACTTGGTGTCACTGAATTATACACTTAAAACGGTTAAATGGTAAATTTTATGTTATGTATATTTTACCTCAATAAAAAGATGATGAAAAAAAAGAATCCCAGTTTCACCTCTTACAAGCTATACAGGCAAAAGCCAATACATCTCTCTTTATATACTTCAGTGGTCTCATCTGTAGAATGGAAGAGGTGATAATGATACCAGCTTCACAGGGTTGTCATGATTAAATGAGAAGTGTGAGACAGACCTTCAGTGGTTCATGGTTACCAAGGTCAGTTGCTATTATTATGGTTTATGAGTGTGAATCCTGTTGTTAAAATCTCTTGCATTTGTGGTGTAATTCTCCCTTTGTAGGATTTTGTGTAGAAACCACCAATTTCAGTTTTGCTTATAAGACAGACTTCTATCTGTCTGATATCTCATATAAGACTTTAATTACTCTTAAAAGATGCCAGTGATTCACTAGTCCAAATAAACTGACCAAGGGGCAGCTGTGTGGCCTGTGTGGGTTTCCTCAATGCAAATCCTCAATACCCACAGTCTGGAAGAGAGGAAGATGCTGTCTACTCCGAGGCTGGCTCCACCCCAGGAGAGCCAGGAAGATGGGATCCTTACATCTCCTTATTATTTCATGTCGATCCCACCCTATCCCAAGTTTTGTTTCCCCAAATAGATCCTTCTGGAATACAGCTGCCATCACACATTCCGTTGTTAAGGGGTGAATGGCTGCCTTCTTGGAGAGGAACACCACTCTGTAAAATCAGCCACCAGGCACTGTTTATCCCACTGATGGATGTTACACATCCACACATATGGGATCTAAACCAAAGCTTTGGACTTTTTTTTTCCAATCCACATGTTGGATTTTTCTCTCTCTGTATTTTCAACTTATTACACTGCTGTTTTAAAATACATTTTTCTCGAGAAATCACTTTCTACATATCATTTAACCTCTAATCCAAGGCATTGTCCATGAACAAAAAAACTCAAGAAAATATTTATATAGCCTCATGGCATTTAAAATGTATTATAAAGCCATCAGTACTTATTCATATAAAAAGAGACCTGGCGTTTTTTGGTTTTTTTTTTTCCTCTTTTTATACTCAAAGCCTAGTGAAACGAAAAAAGGCTAATTAATCCAGAGTATAAGGAGTAGGAGAAGGAACAGGGAGACAAAGGGGAGGGAGAGATAGACTGAGACAGGGACAGAGAAGACGTGAAGTTACAGCTTCATCCTTACAGTGTCACCTGGTATTCCTTACTTGCATAATGAAAAAGAAATCATAGCAGCCAAGAGTTATGGTCCTGTTTTAAAAATAAAAAGAAATTGCAATTAAAATGATTAAAGTAAGTAAAACAGACACAGGAAACATATAGAAAAAAATATATTTCCTGTGTGCTAAGCCTCTGATCCCATTAAGTACTTAAATAATATCTTCCTGACATCATGACTGTATAAATAACATGTTACTTTCATATTTATGACATCAAGAGATTATATTACTAGTTTATGAAAAAATATGTTTAATTTGCAATTTTTAAGTGACACCAATACAGATTAGTATATATTATAGAATTAGATACATATGCCATACTAGCTAGTTTTATATTTTATTATAAACATCCCAAACAGGTGCGAAAATACCATCTAAAATAAAACAAAGGATAATGTATCTTACAACAATAAAAGCAAATCTGCCTTGCATCCAAAAAGAAGGTAAAGTATATGTATATTCTCATCCCACATCCTTCTTTCCAGAGCTTTATCTAACTCTTTCTTGGGCAGAGGGCCATATCTGTAATCCCTTGTATCTTCTGATTAAAAGAAAATAAGTGTAGAATCATGTTTGCTGCAATCTGCTGCCAAAAGCCGATGTCCATAATTCATCATTAAAATGTGACAGTGTATGGCTACAAAGAAAGAAAAATCTCAGTCGTCATGCTCATTTGCAAATGTTTCAGGGGCTGGAGATTGTTTGGCAATCCTGTTGTTTCTAGGTGATTTGTGGAATAACTAGTTTAATTGAGCTGATGATTGCCTTGTGTCTGCATTGCACTTCTGACTTAGATCTTTATTTCTGCAGTTGGCGTCGATTTGTACTATGTGGCAAGGGAATGGCATGCATTCAGCAAGCCCAAATTCCAGGGTTCCAGCCCACCCCTTCTTTTCCCTTGCCAATCTGATTTCTGAGGAATTTGCCTAGAGTTGCTACAGGAAAAAAAGGTTAGAAAAGGAACCCTTTGCCCTACTTTGCAGACCATTTCATAGAATACCTCCTTTAGGTTGGGATTCTGGCCCCACTAAGATAAAAAGGTTTTAAGCCTTTATTAAAGTGGAGGCCTATTTAGGATGTTCTCTGTAACTGGAGCATGTCCCACTGCATGTAGTACACAATGTAAACCAACCTGTCGCAACGTGGAGAATAGTGCAAGTCAGATATTTGCTACCCAACGGAGCCAGTTGGAAAAAGAAAGGGGTGGGGGGAATCTGGGTTAACACCAACCTTGTCCTGACATGTACTAAGGCTGTAGCATGAAGGAAAATTGAAAACAGAAACATCAGGAAGATCAGTGAGAAGGCAGGGCCTCTCTGTCTTCCTTTACTTTGTTCCTAACAAATGTTCATCCTCACTCACCCTAAATCATGTCACTGGAATGAGGACTGTATAAAAGGAAGTTCATACTGTCAAATCAGTGTGGAAAGAAATTGCCCTTGACCACTAATGGAAGTGGCTATATTCTGCATTGGAATGGGCTCATTCCCATTGAAACTAGGTGAGTACCCCAAGATAATTGAATCTTGGAATCTGAGATTATGATGAGATCAACAGACATTTAAAATGGTTTCTGTTTAAATGAAGAACCTAATATAAAACCTTCTGCATGGAAAAATTAGACAATGTTCTCAGGTACATAGTGAATTTCATCTAGAAACTTCCAAATAATTTTCTCCTAAGACCCCAGCCCCCGCCAGGGAAGTAACTACGGTCCTCCTCCCTCTTCAGGGAAGAAAGATAAGCTTTCGAGATAGAAAGGAAGATAACTTTGATGAATCTGTCCAAATACATAGAAGTCACTCCAATTCAAAGAAAGTATAAAACCAGCAGATGTGGTAAAGTAAAACAGAAAAATAGGACAATTCTTTTATTCTTCCTCTATAATAATAAATAAATAAAACACAAGGGTTAGAAGATGAATTTCCAAATGGCCCTCTTTTCATTACAAACTTTTGAGCAACGTTGTTCTACCTGTGGTGAAGCCAAATCAGACCTGAACACTCAACACATTCAGCAGGCATGCATATCACTGAATTACAATGGGTGTGCTGTTAAATGTGGGTGAAATTTGTGCTTAATATCAGAAGAAAGGGGACTCTCTTAATGTGAATTATCCAAGGAGAAAGCAAAGGCTTCTTAAGAATACCTAGACCTCCACAGGACTATGTTACTCTTAAGGACTAATTCATCTAAAATTAATACAGCTACCTGAGCTTTCTTTTGATTAGTATTAGCATGGGAAATCTTTCCCCATTCCCTTACTTTTAATTTTTATGTGTCTTTATATTTTAAGTAGGTTCCTGTAGACAACATATAGTTTGGTCTTATTTCTTTTGTCTGCTCTGTCAATCCCCATCTTTTAATTGATTTATTTAGAAGACCACTCACATTTAAAGTGATTACTGATGTCATTAGATTAATATCTCTCTGTCTCTTTTTTTTTTTTTTTTTTTTTTTTTTTTTTTTTTTTTTTTTTTTTTTTTTTTTTTTTTGGTCTTCCCTTCTTTTTCTACCTTCTCTTCTTTTAGTGGAGCTTTTTATATTATTCCACTTTCTCTCTTCTCTTAACATATTAATTATACTTCTTATTAAGAAAAATCTTAGTGGTTGCCTTAGAGTTTACAATATACATTTACAACAAATTCAAGTAAACTTTAACACTATCCCACTTCACAGGTAGTCCAGGTATCCAACCACAGAGAATTCTCAATCCCTGCCTCTCATCTCTTACAAAGTTTCTGTCATTCCTTTCACTTATTCCTAGACTATAATCACCCAATACACTGTTTCTATTATTATTTTGAACAAATTGTTGCTTGTTAGGTAGTTGTTGAGTTGCAGTGGTGAGGATGAGAGTAATGACTTTCAAACTCTTTGCATATCAAACTGGAAGCCAAAAGTTGACCTGAATTTATACTACAGTAAGACTAGGGCAGGACAGAGTACAGGTGATTAAGATCCAGCAGGAACAGCAATGAGACCAGAATCCATAATCAATCACCAGAATATCCAGAAATAAACAAGAAGAGTTCAAATGAGTCGGGAAGTGGGTAGAAATGTAGCAGAAGAAGAAATAGAAGGAGAGATATTTGAAAATCTAAACCTTTATCTTGTTTCTTAGTGAAATGCAGAGTCTGAGGAAATAAGGATTCTGAAAGGAGAGTCAGATCCAATAGAATTACTTGAAATTTCCTGGCTAAAAAACATTGCTACTTTGTGCATTGGGAAAGATTGCTTTAATTAAAAAGTATAAATAAGTAAACAAAGAGGGTCTGAAGTGACATTAAACCTGACCTCACTAAGCTGAAATTGTGTCATGAGACAGACAAGGTCTGAGTTATGGGACTGAGGTGTCACCTGTACCTAGCAAATCTCTTCAGCTCTTCTGGCCTCCATTTTTGTACCTATAAAAATGAGAATTTGAATAGACCAACTACAAGATCACTCTATACTGAAATTCTAAGATTCTATGAAGGGTAGATATGCAGCAGAAATATTGATCTGTCATCAGTCAAGGGCAAGACTGAATTAGAAAGACCCATGAGTGAAACCCTATAAGAGCAATATTGCATAACCCACGAAATGTAATCCCACATAAACCTGGGCTGTCAGAAGCAAGGCCATGACATGTACAATGAACCGGCCACTTGAGGAGAATCAAAGAGGCAATCATTACCTGGAGTCCCAGAGGCCAGGATCTTCTGAGGCTTAGTGCCCCTCCTCTGATCAAGAAAAGGGAGAAGAAGAGCATTCTTTGACATTCCTAGAAAAGCCACATTAGGAAAAAGGATGCCCTCCTGATGGACCCTGTCTAGAAAGGCAAAGGTTACTGGGAAGCAGACCCCAAAACATAAAAAATAAAATTGCTTGTAGGGAAAATAAATTTGCTCTAAAGAGCAAAGAACACTGGGGTAGAAAAACAGAAGTGAAAAGAAGGAAACAGAGGTGGAAGAATTCATTTGTTGTTCTGGTATTTGGTGAGAAGAACCACATCCAATCCCTCCCAGAGGCCATGACAATACTTAGATTGGGTTGAAAGCAAGTCTTTTTTTTTTTAATTTCAGAATATTACGGGAGTACAAGTGTTTAGGTTACATATATTGCCCTTGCACCACCCGAGTCAGAGCTACAACACCCAATTAATGTTACTTCTTTATGTGCACTTAAGTATTGATCAATTAGTACCAATGTGATGGTGAGTACATGTGGTGCTTGTTTTTCCATTCTTAAGATACTTCACTTAGAAGAATGGGCTCCAGCTCCACCCAGGATAACACAAGAGGTATTAATTCACTATTGTTTTTTGTGGCTGAGTAGTACTCCAGGGTATACATATACCACATTTTATTAATCCATTCATGTATTGATGGGCACTTGGTTGTCACCAAAGGAAGCACAGAGGTCACTGACTGATCGTCAGAATTGGAGTAGACCTTATACCACAGCAAAATTTGTGGTGGCACAGATTCTTCACTGAGCAATTCTTCAATGGCCAGGTGATCTGATTTCATTTATTTCATGCTATAATTATATTGGAAAGCATGAAACTATTTTGAATACAAGTATTATTTACTCACATGGTTATTGTCCCAAAGATTCTTTCTATGACATGTAATGGTCTGTTAGCAGCTACGAATGAAATCTAATTAAATGACCAAGGAGAGAAGACGGAGGAAAAGGAAAAACAGCTATTGAGGGCGTATGTGCCAGCCTAGACTACACACATGGGCTCATTTGATCCATACATCACCCTTTAAGAGAGGTATGATTATTGTCTTCTTACAAAGGAAGGCAATGCCTAATTCCCAAGAGCACGTGTAAAATGTACTTACTAAAATCTACAAGAGGTCTGAAGATTATGCCAACACATATAAAAAAAGTTTTTGATAAAATTATGATATAATACTAAATTTGAAACAGCATAGAAAACCAAGTGATGATACAAACATTATTATTTTACCCTACGAATAATTTTTAACTGAAAGAAACTAACAGCAGATGTGTTAAGGTGACGGGACTGAGTGGATTGTTTTCTTTCCTCTATTTAAAAAAAATCTACAAAACAAAGTTATCAACAAAGACTTTTAAAACTTCAATCAACGATAGGACAAATATAGCAGGAAGGAGATACTACATACTATATTGTATTCCACCCATCTTTCAAAGAGTTAAAAGCACATAAGGAAAGTCTAAGTTTGAGTCCGAACCATAAACTTGACTTGAACTCTGTTGTCAATTGCCAGGGAAAGCATTCCAGACACTAAGAAACTGTTCGAATTTTTTTTTCCTTCATAGCACTGAAAAAATGCTAGAGGGCTTACAGGGTTCCTAAGCATGTACAATGTAGCCATCAGGAGAAAAACCCACTGTACTACCCACTGATGCTTTCAAACTCATTCTCCTACAGTTCCTTGTAATGCTGCCACACAGACAGGGTAAAGGTAGGATAGAGAAAGAACTCTTTTGGTTTGAAATCAACCAAATGATGTGGAGGAAAAAGGATTACTTTGCCAAAACCCCATGATTACAAGTAATAAGGAGAGAAGTGTCTATCAGTATCTAGAAGAGCTTTGTACACAATCAGATCCAAGACACTAGAGCCTCCAGAAGGAAAGATTACTTTTCAGTGCCATTTTTGAAGAGTGATCAGCAACGCACTTCATTTCTGGTTTAATAAGGTTATTAGCCCAGTTTCTCTTTTAAAAAGAGCAAAATAATGTTTTCTGTGAAAGTTTGCCGATAAGCATTGGCGTGGTGAAGAAGTGTGTGCCTTTTTATGAACAGGCTGCACAGTAGAATAAAACACTATCTCCATGAGCTTTCACACAGCAGAGCAATTAATTAACTTATCTCCGTGAACACTGTTCTCACTGAAACTTATTAAAAGTCTGATTCATCAGCAAAGCCCCAGGCAATCGTCAATTGCCTCATAATAATACAAAAGAAAAATAAGCTATGGTTATGTTCTCATTTAATATCTCAAGAAGATCCTCTTTGCCCTCTGTCTTTGTTTGAAAATATCTCTATTAAGAGTTAAAAAAAAAAAAAAAGAAACTCCTACTTGACATGAAATACGTTATGGCAGGGAACTGTGGGAGTAAATTACAGCGCCTCCAGGATACCAGATTAAGAGGAGAAGCTGGACTTTCTCAAAGACACACAAATCATTCAACATGTAGCACAACAGGGCATACAGTGTGTTATCGATGCTGAGTTCCAAGCACCATTGTTAATACAAACCAGAGGAGGAATTGTTCATTAAATAATACAGGGGGGAGGAGAGGGAACACTCAGGCTTCAGCGTTGAATAAGCGGGCAGGGGGACGCTGGTTTCAAAAGCATGAAGCGGCTTAATAGTTATTAGTCTGCTTAGAGTTTTGGTTTAAATTTAACTCTCAAATATCAACCTAATGACTTCTAAGCAGAAATTATAGTTTATGAAGCCTTTTTTTAAATGTGTAGTATAGTTGACAATATCAATAGCGCCCTCTACAGGAAGTTTCAAATCCACAACTCCGTTTTTCTTCCTTGCATTGGAAAAAAGGCTAAGTAAGGTGAGCACCTTCTGAGAACAAGATTAAAATGAAGAAAAAATCTGGAATGCTCATGAGGTCTCCATTTCACATGGAGATTTAGGAATTTGGAATGAAGCAAAGCAAAACCACAGCCAGCAGCCTGCAGGAATTGTATATTTGTGTGTGTGTGTGTGTGTGTGTGTGTGTTTGTATTTTGTTGTTGTTGTTGGTTTGTTTGTTTAACACTGGGTCATTTGAAAGAGGAACATTGAAATTCCTAATTTTTCTTTATAGTAAAATCTCAAAAACATACCAGTTTTCCCTAGCCTAAGATTTGCTAGTTGCAATATTATGCAGCATTACTCAGATGCTTTTATGAAGCAAATAATGTACACTTTTTTGAGAATGCATGAATAACTACTGTGCATACTTTTCAAATTATTTTCCTAATGTTCTGCAAATATGCTTAACTTGAGGCTTTTGCATGTAAAAATGTGCTGGCACTATTGATAAGTAAGCTACGCCTGTATGACTCGTAAAGAGATGGCTGTTTAATAACTACAGATAGTTACTTCCCATGGTCAGTGGTTGGCAATACAGACTGGGAAGCCAGAATGTTCCTGAAGAAATAGTTACAACTAAATTTTCTACCCTGTGTCACCACAGCCTTGAAAGTCAGAGATGCAGGCTTCTTCTCTCCCGCTGTCATACATCAAATAACCTTGTGACAATGATTTAATCGCACCTTATTTTAGCAAGTTATCACAATTTCAGAGATACCTCGAGAGTTATTAGGAGTGACACAACAAATGCCAACTCTAAGAGTGGAGGCATTATTATGTTGTGCTCTCAAGAAAGGAGTAAGGACTTTCAAGGCTCAGTTTTAGTTTCCGCCTTGCTGTGCCTTTTTTAAAGTCAATTAATTTTTTTGTGCTTTAGTTTCTTCATAAGAAAAATAATGAAAAACTTCTGTTTGGAGAAACACTTGGAACTAGATACCTAGGAATGCTGGATGAAATATAATAAACATCTTTTTAATCGTTGAGCTCATAAGAAAGGAAGGGTAAACAAATAGTTAAGCTCATAAGAACTGGAAAGCAGGTGTTAGCTAAATCTATGGCTGTCCAGTAGGCATTTGCCAATCTTGATAACTAAGAGGCTTGGATTTTAATGGCCATACTGGGGCCTAAGCAAGATAGGGAATTGGAACTGAGACCTCACATATAACCAAAAGAATGAAGGGGTACATCTTCCACATAAATCACATAAAGAGAAACAAAAAGGAAATCTTCTGTCTCAGCCTGGGATCTGGATCAGAATATTGCATCTTCCCTAAAAATTCATAACTGCACACCTGTCCATCAAAGGCGTGGCGTTAAATCGATACTACCTGTACAATCCAGGAAACAGCACAGGCCAACAAATTAACCCAATGTGGACCCAGGTAGGTAGTGACCCACAGGACCTGCCAGAAGTAGATGCAGACTCTCTCTTAGGGACTCACCCTCAACTCACGTCTTGCAGGATTCCTCTAGGTAAAGTTGAGTGGGAACATAAAATCCAAAAGTACAAAGTAAGTGAAGAAACAGGTCCCATGAGTGGGAGTTGGCAAAAACAACACCAGCTGAATTAGACCATCAAGAATTTTAAATATTGGAATGGATAATTCAGAATAAAGTAACCAGCTGTAAAATGTTCATGGAAGAAAAAACCTGATAAAGCAATAAGATGCTCTCAAAACAACAGATATTTTAAAAACTAAATATGAAAATTAAAAGCACAAGGAGAACGTAATGGATTAGTTAAAGCTGAAGAAAGAATTGGTAAACTAGAAGATAACACTGAAAAAATTAGCCAAAACAGAGGAAAGGGAACAAAAGCAATGGTAACTGTGAAAGAATGGTTAAGAGAAATGGAGAAGAGAATGATAAATTGATAAATGTCCAATCGGAGTTTAAGACAATGATTTTAGAGAAAATGCCAGTGATAATGGCATAGAATTTTGGAGGATAGAGGAAAGAGATGAATTTTCAGATTGAGAAAGCACAGTAAGTCCCAAGGAGGATAAATAATAAGAAACTCTCACCTAGACTCATCACAGTGAAGCTGCAAAACACCAAAGACATAAAGATGATATTGAAAGCATCTTGAGGAAAAAAGCAGAGGATCCATAAAATGACAGTTAAACCTGCAGCAGATTTCTCAACAACAGCAGCAAAAGCCAGACTGTAGTAGAATAAAGTCTACAAAATGTTTAAAGAAATGTCAACCTTGAATTTCACATATAGCCAAAGTGTGAGGGTGAAATAAAGACATGTCACACAAAGTAAAACTGAGGCAGTTTACTGCCAGAAGACCCTCAATTAAGGAAATTTGAAGTATGTACTTCAAAAAGAAGGATAATGATTCTAGAAGGAAGGTCTAAGATGCCAGAAAGGAAGATAGACAAAGACAGTGCAAATAAGTAGGTGAATCTAAATAAATATTAACAGTATAAAACAATAATATTAATGTCTAAATTAGGAAAGTGGAAAAAGCAGCCCCAAAATAGTAAACAACAATATTATGTAAAATGGGAGGGATGTGATCAGAGTAGGCAGATATGTAAGTATATAAATGTATTTATATAAATTTGTAAATCAGAGAAAATGGAGTTATTCTGATAGAAGTGGAGGCAGGAGACCATGACTCCCACCAGCTGGGTTCACCCATGAGCTATGAAGTCACAGGGCTCCAAAGAACGATCTGGAAACGCACAGGACTGCATTATGTCTGAGGAATCTTGCTATGCAAACATTCTATGTCTGTTATTTTGTTTTAGTAATATGTATATTTTTATTCCAAAAACTGATTATAAAAAGCCACATACTCTTTGACCTCTTTTTTCACTCTCATGAACATAGCTTCATCTATTGACTTCAAACTCGAACAGTTTAGTCAAGGAAGCTGCACGGGAATCACATCTGTGGCTACCGGGTTAACTAGCAAGGGTGGTATCCATGAACAAGATTCTTGAATTAAAAAAAAAAAATCTGACTTAGAAACACAATTCTGGGGCCAGGTAAGCATTGCTTTCAGAGGACATCAATATTCTTTATCTTTCAACTGTTTAATACATAGTCGCACAATTTAACATGCAACTGTTTGTGTATGCTGTAGTGCTATTTTATCATTATTTCTTTTAAACTATGAGTTATGTATACTTATTTTTAAAAATACAGATTCATATAATAAATGAAAGACGCTTCTCAAAGATAACTAATGTTAATACTTTGTTTTTTTAAGAGGGACCTCTTAATTATATGAACTCCAATTTGATATTTTTCAATGAATTTGAAACGTTAAAGATCTCTGGACTAAGAGAGCTACAATCTGAATTTTCACATAAAATTATTTTAGCTTTACCAAGGAAATGTTTACAAATTTGAATTTAAATTGATACAGCATTAAATGGCAAAAGGTTTCACAGGAACTCAGGTTAACATCCTTCTGATTTATTTTAGTGGGAAAAATAAAAACTGGAAAGTACTTCTGCAGAAGCCCTGCTTTAATGCTCTGCTTTTCTATTTGCACCAAACACAGTATGATGTCAGTGCTCGGATTATTACTGCACTATCTTACGTGCATCTCCTTGTCAGACTGCAGCTAATAAACAGAACATAATTAATATGTTCTGAAGACGTTACACAAATTATCTTTTGTTTTTTAGGTTAGGAGAGGTAACAATTTTGACAGTTAAGGTTCTTTTTAAAATGAAATGATTGGTTCTCAAATATGAAGATCCTAATGCTAGCTCATGCCAGGTTATCTGAGGGGGAAGGATGAGAAATTTCATTGGAAGCATGATTCTGCAATAGTGGGGTAGGCAAAATCTTTTTAAGCCGCTAAATTTGGAGTCATCTGTTATAGCAGCAGCAATAGGAAACTGATACAGATACCATTCAAAAGAAGATTGCAAAGCTGTCATACTGTGAGCTCTGAAAGGACATTTGCTGCCTTTTCTTACTCTGTTATTTCATACACTCATTCTCCGCTAGCGGTAGTGCACACTGGGGTTGCCATTGTTAATCTTGCAATTGTACTTTTCTAGTTAAAGACGCCCGGCCTTTGGCCTCTTTTTCATTCCCAGCATGTCCAGTGGGTGGCCTGTGATGTCTGGCTGCTAACCTTCCACGATATTTCATCCGATCTAATAAGCACTCAGCTCGGATGGTTGTCTGTGCCAATGCCACAGGGAACAGCTCCCTTGGGACCCAGAAGCGTATTCATTTTCCAGAGAGAATTAAAGCCTACATTGAGAGCATATAAAATAAGAACTCCTTACAATGTAAAGAGTGATGAGGTTATTTCACCCCTTTGTTATGCTTTTAGGAAAAGGCAAAATTTAAATCTTAAGCGATCTCTATGCCCCCTTGATGCTTCAGAGAAATAGAAAGCAAACTAGTGAAATGTATCCTGACTCCCTTCCCCAGCTTCCACATTCCACAAATTGGCTACCCTTTTCCAACCAACTTTTCTACCCTTCTGCTAATTTTCTGATCTAGAAGCTTCAGAGTCACATTTTTCTCTCCCTCTGATTTAACCCTTAGAAAAGTTTCTCACCGAGTCCTTATTTTCCCTGGGTCTCCTTTCTCAACGTTAACGTGCGTACGCAACACCTAACACAACTCTGACGGCCCCTCGTCTGTATCCGGTGCCATGCTTGTTGGTCTCTGCCTCCACGCTCTCCCACTCGGCTCGTTCTGTCCAGTCCACGTGTCTTTCTGCCTCATCTCCACACCACTCACTCAACACTTTTCAACAGCACCCTGCTGCGGCATCCTTAGGCATCAATCTTTCTGCTTGCTTTTCAAGGCCTGACCCTATCTCCACAGCCTTGCTCCCCAACCCCCCTCAACATTTCTTCCTCTTCCAGACAGCCAGGCAATCTTCCAAATTAAATTTAGCTTTTTCACTTCGTAACTCAGGAGAAAGGCACAAAGTTGAATAAACACTGACCCCTCTCTTTGACAAGTGTGTGGTTTAACAAGGCAGGGAGAGACAAAGAAGCTACTGGGCACTTTAGGTGCTGTTGTTTTTAATAAATGAGTACTGTGAGAGCACCAACCAGGACCAAGGGATCCATTCTTCAGGTGAGGGCAGGGGAGAAAAACTTTGGAGAAGAAGAGATGGTTGAAAGATGAGTTGTCATTTTGAGAAGTGTCTGTTTTCTGGAATATTCTGCAATGAACAGCAGACTCTATTAACATTAATGCAAATGATGCATGTTGGTTGATTTGGGGTGTCTACTTCACTGGATGCTCAGTAAACTGGCAACACATTATTTATTCTCAATATTTGCATTAATTTTTCTCACTGCTTCAGTAGGCACTGAGTCTATCCTGCTTCTGCTAAAAGGGAAACCTGGGTGGTTTTGCTTTTGATTAGAATACTTGGGCTGCCCCAGGTGTGTCTGTGAGGGTGTTTCTGGAGGAGGCCGGCTTGTGAGTTGGTGGACTGAGCAAGGAACATCCACACTCAGCATGGGCAGGCACCATCCAACTTGCTGAGAGCCGAGATGGAACAAAAAGGCGGAGTAAGGGTGAATTCTCTTCTCCTGCCCTTGGATGTCAGAACTCCAGGATCTCCCACCTTTGGACTCTGAGACCTGCACCAGGGCTCCCCTAGGCTCTCAGGCCTTCTGTCTTGGACTAAGAGTTACACCATTGGCTTCCTTGGTTCTGAGGCTTTCAGACTTGGACTGAGCTATGCTACCAGCTTCCCTGGTTCTCCAGCTTGCACCCTATCTTTGGTGGGACTTCTCAGCCTCCATAATCTAGCTAGCCAATTCCTCTAATAAATCCTTTCGCATATACTGTATCTCTCTATATCTCCTATCAGTTCTGTCTCTCTGGAGAACCTTGACTAAACATAATGTAACAGGAGATAAGCAAAACTCAACCACTACCAATTTCCTCTTGGGGAGAAATTACTTACCTCACTCCAGTTCTATTTTGTATTTAGGAGTGGTTATTTTCTCTGGTGGGTTAAGAAAAAGTCAAATTTTATTAGGAATTGAACAATCAACAAACCTATATAGCTCGTTCCGCTGGAGTATTCTTGGTTTTATTCAACCATGAGGGTAGAGGAATGTGTTTTATGGGCTATTTTCAATAGTTTTGTATTGCCTTACAATTAGGCAGAGATATAACATGTATACGGAAAAAAATTTTTTCTGTTTGCCTCTTCCAGTTAGTAATGCTGGCCCTATGGGAAATGAAAGTCTGAAATCTACATGATATTTGGAGGGGCTCTGGGAAAAAATACTCCATTTCCCAATAGTCTGACTATTCTTAACTGCCATGTGAGTTGTATTTAACTCGCACTAGTTTTGAGCCCGGGGCCCCGTGAAGAAAAACCTAGGCACAACCCTGCAGTTGGTTAGTGAAAATCTTACTTGTTGATGTTCTTATTGTTACAATTAATATTGACAAATTCTGAAACATGGATTAAATGAATGGAAGTCAATAAATTTCATTTTTCACTAAATTAGAAAGGATCATTTTGTTTTCAAAGTTTTTATTCTATTTTTGTAATAAAACACCGTGGCCTCAAGGAAAAAAAAATTTTTTCTAGTTTGGCAGTCAATGTGTTAAATTTCACTATCATTGGTTTCCTCCCCTTTAAAATGGGGATAATAGCAGCACCTCTTTTGAGTATTAAATAAATATGAATATGAAAGCAAATTGTCTGTTATGAGAAAGGCACTCAATACATATGGGCTCTCTTCCCTCCTTCTGGTTAAAAGATGTTTAAATACTGTTAAATTGCATCAAAATCTGAAGACACTAACACATGAAGTAGTTCAAAGTCATGTTCACCCTAATCTTGATAAACACATTGGCAGGAGGGTAAGGAGAAGCCACGGTCCTGGCTTGAGGGAGAAGAAAGACGCCATAAGGATAAAGAAGTTTTTGGAACCAGGATCTAATGAGGATCTATGGACAAATCATCCCCATAGTTTTACTGAGTCCTAGTTCTGAAAAACTCGCTAAAGACAACACTATAATTTGGGGGGTGGGAGGATGCATCGGAGAGTTACTGAATAACCACTACTTACTGTGGCTCTGTAGGGTATTTTCACATACAGTATCTCAATTCTCACAACAACCCCATGAGGTAGGCATTATTGTCCCTTTTTTTACACATGAAGTAACCGAGGTTGAAAGAAATTATGTGAGCCATTCAGGGTCACACTGCCAGAAAGACGAGCCAAAAAATGGCTACAGTTTCTTCCAAAGCCAGCCTGGCTGTGGTGGCTGCCTTCTTTTGCTATGACATGTGGCTTTACAGCCACAGACAGTACAGATCTGGGCCAAAAAGTTTCTTCCAGCCACCTTCAGACAACCTGTCCCTCAGGCATGATGCCGAAGATCTTCCACTAATTTCTAATTGCCTGCTGATGTTTACTTTCTCTTTCCCTTGAGTGCCTCTAATAGCTGTAAAACTTACGTGTTATTACCCATGGTGGTGTTCTTCCTGTGTTTCTTTGCAGCCATCTAGCACCGTCACAGCAGACCTCGCATGAGCCATTATGGGTCAAAACCATTCGCCAGAAAACTAAATAAATGGCAGGAAGGGCAGGTACAGTGGAGCAGCCAGCAAAGGTTGATGAGCACCTCAACTGAGGATGGCACAGTCGTGGGCAAACACTAGATGGAAGCGTCCATAGGACGTTCTGCAGGGCAGCTCCCTGGCTGAGAGGGAAATTGAGCACCCACAGCTTCCGGCTTCACTTACCTATAGGCTTCCCTTTGTCTCAGACCAGACATCTTTAGGGTCAATAACATTTGGCAGGGCAGCCTCATCCAAGGAGAAAAAAGGCCTACAACAGTAGTTTTCAAACCTTAGCAGGCACCGGAATCACCCTGAAATGCTCATTAGAACACTGATTCCCCAGCTCCTGCTCCGAAGTTTTTGGTTGGGTTGATCTGAAGTGAGGACTCGAGAATTTGTCTTTCTAACAAGTTCCTGGTGATGCTGAAGCCGCTGGTCTCAAACTCCACTTGGAAAACCATTGCTGTAGATCAGTATTCTTAATGTTGGCTGTGCATTAGAATCCTCTGGAGAAATTTTAAAAATTCTGATGCCCAACGACTCCCAGATCAAATAAATCTGAACCTCTGGGGCAGTGTATGACCCAGGCACCAGGATTTTGAAGTGTCCGGGTGATTTTAATGTGCCTGCAAAGCTGAGAACCACTGGGTCTTTGGGGGCTGAGTCATGGCTTTCTCTGTAACTCCTGAGAGTTGAGCATAAGAAACATCCTGACACCTACTTTTGCTGATGAAAGAGAAAATATTTATGACTTTTAGTGGAAAAGCATTTAGCTAGTCTAAATTCTAAAACAAACTACGGATATCTCAAAGATAATAGTTCTTAGAACCTTAAAACACAGGGTCAACAGAACAAATTAGAATAAACAAGTTTACTTACTTTGGGAGCAATTGGCTTAAATTGGTGGATAGAATATGTTAGAGCAACAGATAGTGTCGGTATCCAGGCCCCAGGCCCCTGATATCTTGTAACTTTATCCTTTGACTTAATGCATCGTTACTCATCATCACCATTTTATTACTGTGGCCTAGCTAATTTAAAAACCTGTTATTTCTCATTTTCATTCCAATGTAAATTTAATTTTTTCAACCACGCCTTTATCAAAACAATTGTTCCAATTTTCAGAAAGTCATTAGGGTATGGGTGAAGTAGATTCCAGAAACTACAGCCTAGCACATTTGATGTCAAGCCTCTGGTAAGATTCTGGAATCAACTATTAAAAAAAAACACTGAGCAGTGATCGCCTAGAGCCAGCATAGGTTCCCCAAATCAGTCTTTCACCAAACCAGTCACATTTCCTTCTCTGACAGGCTTACAGGTCAGGAAGATCGGGGGAACACCTTAGACAAAAAAATATGTCTCGATTTCAGCAAAGAATTTGACATCTTCTGGACAAGTTGAAGACATGAATGCCAGGATGGCTGAGTAGATTTGTAGCTGGTTGAACAACTCTCCCCAAAGAATGTCGACTGCCTGATGAATCACTGCCTGCCTCCCTCCCCGAAGGGCAGTCGCTGTGGCAGGCTCCCCAAGTGCTATCTATGGTTTATCCAGTTCAAAATTTCATTTAATGATGGATGAAGACACAAAAGACATGCTTATCAAAACGGCAGGTGTGACAAAGCTGGGACAGAAGTCTAGTTTACTCAACGTCAGATAAACCCAGAGAGGCAAACGGTATCAATAAACTAAAATAACAAGCTGACATGAATAAGAATAAACTTAGCAGGGGTAAACACAAAATCATCCATTTCATAAAATCAAATGCAAAAGTATAGGAGTATGGGAGACCGAGATTGAAAATAGTTTTGTGAGGGGGAAAAAACTCCCAGGAGTTTTAAGTGACTGTAGCCTCAATACAATCTAATGGGTCTCAACTTTTTAAAGTCTCAGACCTCTCTGAAAACCTATGAAAGCTACAGACTATCTCATAGACATGCCCGTAGTTATAAAGTTTTGTTTACAATTTCAAGTGGATCATGGACCCCCGGAGTCCATCTATGACCACGCAAGGGTCACAGACCCCAAGATAAGGACCCTCGAATGGTATAATTGGCCATACAAATTACAGCAAACCAGCTGTTTTAACAAAAGTAAAGTATTAAAACAGCGATAAGAGCCCTAAAAGGCTTGATATATCTTAATTATAGCCTTCAGTTTATAGTATTCAGCTTAATGTAGAGACTGAAAAACTGAAACGCATTTAATGGTGAAGGAAATTATGTTAAATAAAGAACATTTAAAGGAACCTGAGAGGTTTACTCTAAAAAAATTTTTAAAGGAAACATGATAGCCGTCCTCCAAAAATCTGAAGACTGCCATTTGAAAGAAGGTGCAGACTTATAACTCTATAGCAGTGCTATCCATAACCGCATATGTAATTTAAAATTTTCTAGTCGCCACATTTTAAAATAAAAAAAAAGTGAAACTAATTTTAATATGTTGCATTTAACCCAATATATCAAAAAAAAATTTCAACATTTAATCAGTATAAAGTTTTTTCTTATTAAGTTTTTGAAATCTTGTGTGTATTTTCCACTTACAGTGTGGACTTTCAATGAGGACTAGCCACATTTCAAGTGCTTGATATAGCCGCATTGGCTGGTGGCTACCATATTGGACAGCACAGCTATGTAGCTTTCCAGGGCAAAAGAGCCAATTCACAGATGTTAGGGAAGGAGAACTTTCTAATAGAACTGTCCAAAGTGAAACGAGTTCCCTTGTAGAGTGAAAGGGTCTCTGTCACTGGATATGTTCTAACTGAGACTGGGAGACCATGTGTCAAGGCCTATTTAGGCATTTCCAAGGTGTGGGCTGGGATGGATAATCCTGTAGTACATTCTCACTCTTAGGCTGTAATTCTATGATTGACGGGTTTGGGAATTGAGATTGTTTGAATTATCAACTTTATGATACTCTGGGACAAGTGGCCAGCCAGCCTTTCCTAAGAAGATCTTGCCAATTTAGTTATGCAAATACATGGCAGGTCTCGGCAACAGAGCCAACCTGCTCCCACCCCTTCTGTTGTGGAGTTCAGTCCAAGTTATCCATGAAGACAGCCCATATGCTTGGCTCTAGCCCTGATGTGAGGCTGAAGAGAGACTATTACCACATCACTGAGCTAAACTCGGTCTGGAAATAGCCCATCTAGAACATGTGTCTAACATACACACTTAATTGCTGCACTCATCCAACCAGCTCACCTTTAGTTCCAGTTTTGCATTAAGCTCATTAACAGAAAATTAAATGTTTAGCTACTTTGAGAACATAAAAGTACTTCTCTGGAGGGAGTACCAAAAGCGCTATGCAGAAAGGAAAGCAACCCACAAAGGGAGACCATTTGCTTGAGTTTAACCAAGTCACAGTCCCAGGCCTCGCCGTCTGCAACAGCGGATGATTGGCAGCAGCATGCAGTAGGTGTGACCAAAATAGGATGAGCAATCGATGTTTGATGAGCCAGCGCTTTATACTCCACCTGCGGCTGCAGTGGGGAGCAGCTGGGAAGGACATAGTGGGAGAGACTGCCTGAGTTCAAGCCCAACTCGTGCCTCTCACTGGCTGTGTGACCTTGGACACGGGACTTCCTTGTGCCTCGCTTTACTCATCTGCAAAATGGGAATGATGATAATACTTATGGAGTTGTGAGGATAAAATGAAATAACCCATGTAAAACACTTATAACAGATTAATCATTCTTTTTTCATGGTCAGTTGGAAAAACCCAGGTATGGAACCTTTCGGACTCCTGTATTTGCTTTCCCAGCCCCCACCCCACCCCCAATAACTGAAGCGGTCTGTTTTGAAGTGTACTCACTTCCAGATCACAGCAGCTATATCCTCCTTGACAGCTGCATGGACGACTCATCTCAAAGCCTACACTATCTTCACCATGCCTCCCTGAGCCATCAAGAAATCATTTGGCAGGTAAACGAGCAGGGAAAATCTTGGATGCCCTAACATTTTTTTTTTTTTTTGAAGGCTATCTTAGGTCATCTTTGATCTAATTTTTTTACAGCTTTATTGAGGTATGCTTTACATACCATAAATTTTAACCCTTTCGTGTTCAATGAGTTTTAATAACAAAATACAGTTTTAGAACACTTCTATTATATCTCCCTAACCCCCACGCATTACTTCATATTCTTCTGCTTGCAGGGTAGAAGAGAGCCAACTGGTAGATGTTAGGGAGGGATAAACTTTCTAACAAAACTGTCCAAATATGGAGTGAGTTCCCTTGCATAATGATGAGCTCCCTGTCATTGCATATGTTCTCACTGAGAGTGGGTGACCACCAGTCAAGGGTTATCAAACTGGTAAGAACAGATACTACACTTGATCTTAGCTAAAAGGCTGAGAAGTGATGTCAAGGGTTATTTAGGTATTTCTGCACAGGGTGGGAGTGGGATGCATGATCCCGAAGGCGTATGCCACTCTGGGACTATAATGCCATGACTGACAAGTTGGGAACTGAGATTGGTTTAAACAGCCAACATCCACGCACACCCCAGCCCCAGGCAACCAACCACTGCATTGATAGAGATCATTTTTGAAGAAATTCTATACAAATGGAATCATATGCAGTCTTATGCATCTGGCTTGTTTCACTTATTGCAGTTTTTTCGAAGTTCTTCCACATTGTCGCATGTTTGTGCTTTTTTATTTTTAACCTTGCTGAGTTATTCCATTGGATGGCTATACCACATTTTGCTTATCTACATACTTGTTGATGGCCATTTGGTTTGTTTCAAGTTTGGGGCTATTATTAGTAGTGCTGCTATGAACATTTGCATACAAATGTGTTTGTATGGAAATATGTTTGAAGTAAATCTGCTAGGTCCTACTGTAAGTGCATATTTCATTTTTAAAGAAACGGCCAAACTTTTCCAAAGCTGCTGTGCCATTTTATGTTCCTCCTAGCAGTGCATGAGGGTTCCCGCCTCTGCGCTCCTCCAGCACTTGGTCTGGTCAGTCTTTTTATTCTAGCCATGCTAGTTGGTGTGCAGTGGTATCTCATGGTGACTTTAATTTGCATTTTTTGAATTACTGCTATAATGTCGAGCATCTTTTTATGTGCTTATTTTCCATTTGCATATCTTCTTTAATAAAGCATTCATTCAGATTGGTTGAAGCTTGGGCTTTTAAGAACAAAGCCTGGCCTGGCAGCAGTAATCTTGGTAACTTCTAATTCATCCTTTTCGCCTGAGGTACTGGTCTGTCCCTGCCAATTATAGTGTTTATAAAAGTAAAAAGTCATACACAGGGTCAGAAAGAAGCGTTGGGTGGGGTTTGGTACACTGATGGAACTTTATGAGCATAAACAACACTTGTTTTTTGAAAAGTGTTTTTATTTTTCCTGAATATATACATATATATATATGTATATGGCATACATTCATTACAGAAAATTTGAAAATAATATAACAGCATTAAGAAGAAAATTTGAAAGACCTCTTTTCTTACCACCACTTTCTCACATTTTGCCACTTCTGTACATTTTTAACGTAATGTACATCATTTTAAAAACCATGTAAACATCAATTTGTAATACATGTCTAAGTTCCAAGATAACACAGAACAACTTTCTTGTTGAAATCTCCAATGTCGTGCCTTTTCCTCTATCCTGACTGCCACAGGAAGGACATGCACCTCCTATTCTGATGTCTACCAGGAAGGACATCGTGAGTCTGGATTTAAATTGAGAAGCAGACAAAAGCCAGGTCATAGGCTAGGACTTAGTAGCAGATAAAAGACCATTAGAACTAGAGTCCAAATGTTACCTTTAACAAGGGAGGAAACTGAGGCCCAGAGAGCCAGAATGAGTTTTTTATGACCATTCAGCAAAGCAGAGAAGCGAAGGAACTAGAGCTGGCGCGTCCCTAACCCACATCAGCCCCCTCCCCACCACACCACACTGCTCAACACAGGTGACTAAACCTTACACATTAGCTGATTTGGAGCCCACTTTCTGCTAGGCAGCTCTATATTTTAAGAGCAAAATTAAATGTTTTAATATAACTTTTAAAATAGTTGCATGGTACTCAGTTTGATAATAGGAAAGTCAGTTATTCCACAAAGGGCACTTTATGAGGCTGTCTTTCCAAAGAAAAAGCTTAAATGAATTCTCATTGCCATGTGTAAAATATCTACTTAATTAACATGAACACTCATATTACCAGGCAATTAAAATGATTTATCCAAAGAGCTTTATAGTCATGCCTGAATACCAATCTATAATCAACTGGAGAAATAAGAGTAATAATACTTACTATCGTTCCAGTTAAATATAAGCATCATAAATAATATTTGCACCTTTAAGCAATTCATATATCCTTCCCAAATAATAAGATTGTAATGGAGAGCTTTTGCTTTTCAGTGGGATAAAATATACGGCTGAGCTTTATTCTGTTATTTTGCAAGGCTAACACACAAGAAAGGACGTTTCCTGGTCTATTTTGGACTATTTGTCTCCATGAGAAATAAATAACTTTAAACATCATTACCTGGAGGCTCCTTCTAGGGGAAACCCTCCCCAAATGCAACAAAATAACTCACTCCCAGTCCCTGGTTCTCACATTCTTTGTATTACTTGCTGCATTGTATTATAATTTATTTGTCATTTATTAGTAATGTATTTATCTGCCTTGCTCTGCCTTCCTTGAGGGCAGAGAGTTGCTGTGAGAATGAACTAATAGTATATACAGGGCACTTAGCCCAGCTCTTGGCACAGAGCAAGTGTGACCTGATGTTACCCATTGTTATCATCAGCCTTATTATGGACTTTGTTCTGGGCTCGGCACTGCCCAGAACAGAGTCTGGCACACTCAAAAATAGATGGAAACCTAAGTCCTTTGAATAACTGATACCTTAACCCTCTACATACTGGGCCATTGAAATGGTGCAGTTTCGGATGAAGAGTCTCCCGCCTTCTTAAACAAGTTTTACTTAACCATCGCTGGGAGCACGGTGTATGCCAGACCGGGTTATAAGCACCGCGGCGATGAACACAGCCTGCCCTCAGGCTCTCACAGGCAATACTGGAGGACAGTGGAAGCATCTTAGAATAAGTGCAGTGAGAGACCTGCAGAGGTGGCAGTGGGGAGGGACTTATAACTCTATCTGGAGAACCAAAAAATGTTTTTGCAGCCACCCAAGTCCCTTTGCCTCTTCTGCCTTCTCCCAGCTGTCACTGTGGGCCACTTTCTGACCCTTTCTTCACCTGCTTTCCTTTGCTCATGTCTTTTCTGTCTCCTGTCACTTCTTTTTTTGCTTCTTGGCTTTGTCCCAATCCCTTTGAAGTGCTTCTCTCCTTCTCTCTAGGGAAGAACTCGTTCCCAGGCCTCTAAGTTACCTTGAAGTGGTGGCTTCCTCAAAGTCTTAGGTTCCCATTTTCACTGCCGCTTCCTGCACAAAATGTCTCTCTTTGCACCAGAAACGTGCTCATTTTTCTTATTTCTTGGTTTGGCAATGTTTGAGGTGCCAAAGTGCAATCTTTGAATAATTAAAGCCTTGTGTAGGCAGCTCTAGGGGACTTTCTATTGCTAATAAATTCTATGAAATACTGTTACTTCAACTCACCCAAATAGTTCTCAGAAGTCACTGGACCTACAGTATGTGTGTGCGTGTGTGTGTGTGTGTGTGTGTAGATACACACACTTTTTGTGGTGTATACATATAGTTTTCATCATTTACAAAGTACTTCTACTTTGTTTTGCTGTTATTTAAGTATAAAAAATGTTTTCCAAAAATAACTTCTTTAAAACACAATGCACATAGCTCTAACACAATGCTCCCTATTTCTGTGTATACATAAAGAAGCTCACACTTTCGGTCAATATATTAATGCTTTTATTTCCAATTCCTGAACTAACCAGAATGTCACTTTTATCCTCCCAAACACCTCACCTTTATGAGGTGTTTTATAATCACCAAGCTCTTTCACATACAAGATTTCATTTATTTCACTCAACAACTCTGTATTATTTTTCTCACTTTACAAATGACAAAAAATGAGGCAGAGAGATGTTGCGGATTTCTTCCCAGCCCTCAGCAGTGAGTGGCAGTGGCCGTCTGATTGCAGGACAGCTGAGGCTGAGGTACAGCTTATCACTGCCTTATACGTCCTCAGAGGATAGAACGGCCTTAACGTTTAAGTTCTAGAGCTTGTCCCATATCCCTCCAATGAAAAATGTAACTATTCTACTTCTCGTTTTCATTCTTTCTTCTCCTAATAATAAGTGGCTCCTCTGATCATCATTAAACTAATGCAAAGATATTATAATAATTCTCACTTCTACCTATAGTTTTTACTATAAGCAAATAGCTATAACTAATGTGCTTAACATTACCAAGAAAAAAAATAGCTGCCAAAGTTATAAACCCCATAAATGTCCTCCAGTAGAACAAAAGCTGATATCCACTGCCCTAGTCGGTTTCCTTGGAAGCAGAGCCTGAGATGGGAGTTCGTGCACCCAGGATATATGGAGGCATTGCTCCCAGGAGAGACAGATAAGGATGGAGCAATCAGAATACAGAAGGGGAAGGAGGTGGCATCTGGCAAGGATTAGCTTTGGCCTGAACTTGCAGGGAGATGTGTAGATACAGAAGTCTTATTCCCCTGTTGCAGGACTCCCCAGAGTCTGCCCTGCCTTGAGGCAAGGGAGCAGAATTTTGCAATCCCATCCCAGTTTGTCACTGGCCAGCCACGGGACAGACCAGTAAAAGAAATCCCAGGAGAACTGGATGGGACAGTAACCACATCGGCCACCACTACCATTAGTAATGCCTACTATGTGCCAATCACTTACCTATATTATTTCCAATTCTTACAACAATCCCACAAGTTATCTCCATTTTATATATGAGGAAACTGAGATGTAAAGAATAATATGACTTGCCTACAGTGTCCATAGACCTGGACATTGGCCATTCTGGGGCTAAATCCTTAACAATCCTTGACTCCAGAGCTCATGACTGTCCCCTGTTCTGTGATACCAGCTGCAGTTCCAGGTCAATGCTAAATAGTTGGATGAGATGGGAGTTATTATCTAAGCCTGGATTACTAACTTATTTTTCCCAGAAAATACCACTGGGACATGCTCTTGTGCCTAAATAAAACTGTAGCAAACACCAAAAATTTCTGCATCGATTCAACAAATATATATCTTGAGCATCTACTATGTGTTTGATTCATTTTTGGCATCGGGGATACAGAGATAAATAAGACAGAAAAGATCTCTACTTTTATGGAGCTTATATACATAACAGATATCACCCATTTCTAATAGAGTATTTGTTATTTAAAAACACAAGATAATGGGTTAGAAAAGAAGGTGGTCAGGAAAGGCCTCAAAAAGGAGATGTTTTGTGAGCTGAGGTCTCAGGAAGGAAAATGAGGTAGCAATGGGACCATCTGGGCGAAGAGAATTCTAGGCTAAGGATGTAGCAAGGACGAGGCCCTGAGAAGAAAGCAAGCTTGGCATGTTTAGGAACAAGAAGAGGGTCTGTGTGGCTGGAGTTCAGTGAGCAAGGGAGCAAGACACAGCCATGGAACTGTCATCACAAAGGTAGGCAGGATCCAGACCACACAGCCCTTGCAAACCCAGATATAGAATTGGAATTATTTTTCATGTAGTGTTTTAGGCAATGGCATGACGTGATCTGATTGATATTTTTAAGAGGCACTTTGGCTACTTTGTGGAGCATAGATCACTTGGGTAGGGGATGGCAGAATGAAACCTGGAAGACCAGTAAGGAGATATCAAGTCCTCCAGGCGAGCCATGATGGTGATATCTCAGACTAGAGAGAGAACAGTGAAGATGACAAGAAGTAGATGGATTCAGGGTACATTTTAAAGGTAGCGCTGATGAAGCTTACTGTGGGGTGGGGGGCGGGGGGTGGGGGTGATGGCAAAGAGAAATAAAAAATAACTCTTAGTTTCTTTGATTTAGCAACCGGGAAAATGATGGTACCAATTTCTCGGGTGTGGGAGATTGCGGAGGAACAGTGGGTGGAAGTGGTGCTAAAGAATCATGAGTTCCTTTTTGGACATGATCAGTTCGGGATGCCAGTTAGGCGTCCACACAGGAAAATCAAGTCAGAACTTGGATGTATGAATCTGAGCTTGGGTTGGGGGGAGGTCATGGTGGGAGCATAAGTTTGGGAGCATTAGCTTATGGACAGTATTTGAAGCCTTGGGACTGATGAAAGTCACCTAGGGAAGAGATGGCCAAAAAGAGAAGGAAGGAAGCTCAGGAATGATGCCCAGGGCACTGAACATCTAGGCATAAACAGGGAAGGACTAGCCAGCAAAGGAACCAAGAAGGAAAGCTATTGAGTTAGGAGGAAAACTTGAGGTCTTAAGAGTATGCAAAGATTTTCCAAGGGAAATATAGGCATATGGGTGGTTTTAAGGAAAGCAATTTCCAGATCTTCAACTTCGTATGTACTTTCTCCAAAACTTACCTGCCTGAGAAGGTGCCTAGTAAAAGAGGTTCTCCATCCCAGCTTCCTTTCATTATCACCCATCTCCCACTTTCATTTGCCCCAAGTCCTGCAATGCAGTGCCCAGTAGTGTCAAAACATCATAGGCACAAGAAGGAAACAGTTAGAAATAGTGGTGAAGTTAATAACTGTAACAGCTAGGTAACAAATCCTTGTGCAAGTCAAGCAATGTCTAATTTTTTGCTTTCCACAAAACTGGAAGAGAACCTAATTCAGTTGAGAGCTGGTAGTTGAAAGCTGGATCATTAGAAAACATCTTTTATAAAACATTATGATTTTGAGCATATAACTCAGAGGGAGTTCAAATAATTAAACAGCACTTCTACAATAAAGTTTCTATCACTTATTTATTCAAACAGGTTTTCTTAGAGCTTACATCTTTTAAAAAGACAAAACAGGGAGAGAATTGATGCTGAACTGTCTCGTGAAAACAATAAGTTGTAGTATTTGTGGATATATGAATTAATTGGGTGGCGGAAAAATGCTCTAGCCAACTCATAAGAATTTATGTTTATAATAAAATAATTTAAGTTCATACTTTTTCATCAAAATTCATAATTTATAATATTTATGTTATTTTGATCAAATGCATAAATAAATAACTGTAATAATAACTGAATCTAAAAATATTTTAACTTATATAACCTGATAGGAAATTTGAAAAGTTTTAATTTCAATTTATATATATAAGAAGTTGATAGAGTGATAAATGTGTTAGGAAATTTTGTTGTGGGAAAAATTGAAGAAAAGGCAGATTTAAGAGGAAAGGGCATGACGTAAAATCTCTAACTCTTAAAGAAGCCTGTGTATTTTCTAAACGGATTATGGTGAGTATCAAATTGCTGTGGTATTTAGATTCCACTGGGCACATTTTAAAAAGAGCAGCATAACTCTTTTAAGTTTTAAGATGTCGGTATTTATAACGTACTGGAAATTCTATCCCCAGCAACTATTTAAACCGGCGACGAAAAATATGGATGTCAATTCTAAAAATGTGTAAGAGTCTACAAAATTTTATGAAATTCTTTTAGGGGCTAGCTGAGTAAAAATGTTTGAAAACAGCACAGGTAAGCCAAGAGAAAAAAAAGGTTTCAAAGGTGGGGTGGTTGGCTGCGTTGAGTGTTGAGAGGTAAAATGAGAACTCAGCAGCACTGGCAACAGGCAGGTCGTTGGCAACCTTGAGGAAGGCAGCGTCAGTGAAGGGGCCAGAGGCCCAGTTGGAGTCTGTTGAAGAGAGTATGGGAGGTGAGGAAGTAAAGCCTGCTAGTAGAGACAATGTGCAATAAATTTTGCTATGAAGGGAAGCAGAGAAAGGGGCTAGTAGCTGGAGGAAGAGAGGGGACCAAGGGAAGGGAGGGAAGGAAAGGAGATGCTACAACACATTTGTTTGCTGATGGGAAGTATCCATAGAGAAGGAAAAACTGATAATTCATGAGGGAAAGGGGGTAATTCCAGGAGCAAAGGACAGGGGGTGGGATCCAGAGCACAAGTGAAGCATGGCCACACCTGCCAATGTAGTGAGACAGAAGGTATGTGATGTGGGTGTAGAGGCCAGTGCTATTATTATGTTTTTAGGTGAAGAGGGTGATGGATAGTGAAAAAGGTTGCAGAATCAAGGAACTGGCAGTCCTGATAGGGTCAAAAAATTATTGTAGTGACAATAAGAGCATAAATGCAACAGAAGAAAAAGAAGTACCAGAGAGAAGAATGTTTGAGACTGATATTTCAGAGGAGATGCAATTAGTGGTTTGATCAAGGGAATTGATGGAGTGGAGGTGGAGTGGAGGAAAAGGTAATTGGAGGTGAAGAAGGAGCTGAGAGCCCAGGGTACTGGGTGGATCACTCATGCGGTTATTGAAGTCACCAAGAATAGTAACAGGAGTAGAATGAAGAAGACGGTAAACCAGGCATCGACCTTATCAATAAAGGGACATGATTGGGAGGCCAGTAGAAAAGGGCCGTAAGAGACTGCTGGGTAGAATAGTAGAATGTCATGCGTTTTAAAGGAGTTGGCATTTCTGAAAGATGAGGGAAGACAAATAGTTTCTAGCAGATGACAGGTAGCCAGAAGTACATCTATTCCACCCTGGTGCTCTGAGGTATGTAGAGCATGAGAGAAAAAGCAGCCTCCACTCAGACAAATGCTGGGAAGTTAGGTACAGATGGAGCAAGAGGATCAGGACAGCTTGGGGGGGGGGCGGGGATAGGAGGGGGTTTGCTGATGGCAGATTGAGAGCACCAGTGCGCACAATGGAAGGACACAGGAGGGAGTCTGGAGGATGATGGACAGCCCAGGTGGCATGTGTTTCTGGTGGTGACGTCAGGAATGATGGAATTTGCCCTGTTGGCCTCTCCAATGAAGATGCATCATCAGTGCATTCTAACTTCCAGAGGATTTAGCTAGAAGATGTGTGAGCAAGTGTTCTAGTCCAGTTCGTGCAAGGTCTGGTGCATATGGTGGATGACAGAGAGTTTCCAAGTCCAGCTTCTGTAGTTTGAGCAGCATTGTTTGTATGACATGTGGTCGAGTATTGTCTTGCAAGAAGATTGGCCTATCTCTAGTGACCAATCTCGGCTGCTTAATCGCAAGCATCCTCATCATTTCATCCAACTGGGTGCATTAGACATCCGCTGTAATGGATTGACCAGGTTTCATGCAGCTGTAGTGGAGAATACCAGCACTGGACCACCAAACAGACACCAGTAGCTTTTTTTTTATGAATATTTGGTTTTAGACTGTGTTTTGGCACTTCATCTGTATACAACCACTGTGATGAACACTTGCAATTGTCAAAAAGAATCCGTTTTTCATCACACATAACAACACGGTGTAGAAATGGTTCACCTTTATGTGGTGACACCAAAGAAAGGAAGCTTTGAGACAATGTCTCTTCTGACACTCATTTAATTCATGCAGAACTCATCTATCCAGCTTCTTTACCTTGCTGATTTGTTTCAAAAGGTCCAATATTGTTGGAATAGTAACGTCAAACCTTGCTGCTAATGTAGTGTGATGTAGTGTAGGTTGAGATGGATTCGCCTCCACTGCAGCTTTCAGTTCATCGTTATCCACCTTGGTCTCAGGTCGCCCATGTGGCTCACTTTCCAGATTAAAATCACCAGAATAGAACTTCTGAAACCATCAACATGCTGTGTGTTCGTTAGCCACATCCTTCCCAAACCCTTCATTGATATTTCAAGCTGTCTGCGCTGCATTGGTTCCACGACAGGACTCCTATTAGAAAATAACATGAATTTTTGGCTTATCCATGGTTTCACCAAAATTGCTCTAAAAAATTTTTGAAAGATAATCATAAACCAAAATGTGCATTTGAAAGACTGAGGATGCGCCTTCACAATAAAAATAAAGCTAGAAGTGTCAAAATAAAATGTCAGAGATATCAACCGTCAAACTTAGTACTGAAGGAAATCGGACATTTCATACTTCATAACCTAATAGAATGTGCCTTTACTACAAACACTGCTCTTCTAAATATGGAGTCAAAACCTTTTTGTGCATGTTAACTCAGAAATAATGCATATCAAGGGAATATAAAAGAAGAAACTACTATTTGAGACCAATGCTAATTCTCCCCTCAAATCCAAATCCATTAGCGTTATTCCCTCCATTTCATAGATGAGAAAAAGGGCTTCAGAGAGATTAAGTACCGTTCTGGGGTTCCATAGCTGGGTAATGGGAAGCCAAGGTTCAAGCCCAGCTCTGCTGGCCTCCAAAATCTGCTCTTCTCTGACACTGCAGTGCTACCCTATGCAGGGCACTGTATTGAGAATAGAGAGAGAACAAAAATGAGTATGAAGTGGTTCTCACCCTCGAGGTGTTTATTACCTAGTAGGGGATTCAGAACCATAATAAGTTCCATAAGAGAAGTTCAAATCCACTCTCGTGCACATGAAATCAAAGCTAGTTGGAGGATCAGAAAAGATTTCATGGAAGAAAGACTACTGGGATGGGCTTGGAAGGATAAACAGGAAGTTGGCAGGTGAACAGGAGGAAGGTACATTCACAGCCAACGGGGCTCGGTCCCCAAGCGGCAGTCACACTCCTTTTGGGGATATCAGCCCAACTTAGGTCACTCTAGCCAATTTGCTTTGACTGCATCCAACCTGATCAAAGGAAAATTATGTGTTTGCCTTCTTCATGTCCCAGGACCAAGAACATCTGCTTTGTATTGCCATATTGGAGATGGAGAGAAAGGGGGAGGGAGAAATGGGGATTTTAGGTATCCCCATGATGCCATTAATAATTGAAAAGACCAAGGTTTCTCCAGTCTTAGATATTCCCCTGAAATATGTGGGTGCTCCAGAGATGTCATCTGTGATACTGTCTCCTTTTTAATTGACCCAAAGTGATACACAATAGCTGTGTCTAGTGCTTAGCTGAGTTTATCCTTAGCAAAGAATCTTAACTAAGAAAAAGCTTTCTCCCCTTAGTGTTAGAAATCATAAAATCCTTGCCTATAACAGAACCCTTCAAATAACTTTAAAACTCTGTACATACTTGGTCTCATTCAGTCATCAAAACAACCAGCTGAAATAATTACGATTATAATCCCCACTTTACAGATAAGAAAACCGAGCCTCAGAGGTGTTGAACTTTTAACCAGCTTCATCAGAGACTTAATGATTTTATTTAAAAAACTTTTGTGAAGCTTGTTTATCCAGTTTTCTTGTTTGTGCCTCTATTTAAGGACCACTAGTATGTGTAAATACATAATTTGACTTTACAAATACATCAATTATGGCTTGTGCTGTTATCTAAACTTGGAATAACTGCTAGTATTGTCCCTTGAGAATAAATGACAAAATCAAGAATTGCAATTCTCTATATCTGTTCCAAATATTGTCTTTTGTACCCTTAGGGGAAAAAAAAGCTACTTAAATCTCTCATACTCTCAAATTTCATAGGTTTACATTTATAATGAGAAGAAGTATATGCACAATATTCTTTGTAAACTTAAAAAGTATTGGCATATTTTAAGCCACTAAACAAATGTGATTTGTTCTTAAGCTATTATTTCAAAACAGGAAGTGAAGCGCATGGATTTTTTTTCAAACAGTCACAATTCTGGTCCAGAGAAACAACCTAAGCTGAAAACAACAATTAAGGAATTTTTTAATTGCTCTTTTTGGTGCTTATCACTAGCTAGTGTGGCTGGGCTATTCCCAAATGGACACAAAATGTAAGTTTTCATTCTATACAAATATTAAAATAGGGTCTGGCCAACATTAAAGATAAAATGGGAAAAAAGATAGCTTCAAATGTGTATTTTACAATAAATATACTATGTACTTCTGAGAATTTGCTTAAATCAGTATTTTAAGTCATATTGTTGCCCAATTGTATTAGCCAAATGTAAAGGGTTCACTGCAGGATAGAGCTGAAACACTTTGCTAATTTATGTTTATTGATAAGGACTTGGCTGGAGGAGGAAGATTCAGCTTTTTCTTCAATAAAGAATGTGACTTGAGAACTTGGAACTTAATACTGCTGCAGTGCTAGTGGGGAAAATACAATTAGAAGCTCTTCCCTGTTTTGCTACCATCTAGGCTACAAATGCATAAGCCCCCCACCCGCCCCGTCCCCATCCCCTCTACCAAAAGACACAGTACACAGACTGCTATGGTTCTATTCACTGGGTCATTGGTGAACAAGTTATCAGTCAAAAGTTTTACCAGCAATCAACAGAAACAACTCTGGGAATGTGTTGGAAGGCTGTGGGAGCACCACTGAGTCTCCGGAGGCTGAAAACAGCACCGGAAGAGACAGGAACCAGAGGCCTCCATGGAGTTGGGAAGCAGGTTTCCGAGCAGGAACCCTGAGGTCCGCAAACTGCTGCATGTTTTTATCACTTCTTACACTCAAGAGTCAATGTCCTGGAAGAGACTGTTTGACTGATGTAAGGTCACGTGCCCACTCCCTAGCTGGGCTGGGGCAGGGAGAGGAAGGATGTGGCCCCTTTTGCTTCCCTAGAGAGGCATCTGAATTTATATTGCCACCAAGGCCTCACATGACTGGGGAAAAGAAATTCTCAAGAAGGAAACCGGTGTGCTGCTAAAGAGGGGAAATAGCTAACATGCAACCAACACAATATAAATGTTACTAGTGTAAATTTAGGAAGGGTTCATGATCAAGGACTGCAAACAAGTAGGACAGATTCTGGGGAGAGCCATTATATGATCACTGAGCATGGAATAGGCTTATGAACACAACATAGGTCAGGCCCTGGGCTATGATTTGGTCATATTACTTTATTCAACCTACACAACTCTGCATATAATTATTGCTACTATTACGGTTATTTCCATCCTACAGTAAGACCAAAAAAAAAAAAAAAACACGTGAGGTTTACTAAGACAAACCAGAGTTTTTAAACCTCAACACTATGGACATTTGTGGCCAGATAATTTTTTGTCGTGGAGGGCTGTCCTGTGTGCTGTAGAATGTTTAGCAGTGTCCCTGGCCTCTCCCCACTAGATGCTGGTAGCACCCTGCCCTTCAGTTGTGACAACCAAAAATGTCTCCAGACATTGCCAAACATCCCCAGGGTGGGACAAAATTGCTCCCAGTTGAGAACCACTGAAATAAAGTAATTTTCCCATTTCAAACCACTAGTAAGGATTGCTCCCAGGCCTGCTTGAACCCAGGACCCAAATGCTAACCATGTTTGTGAAACACTTTACAGTTTACAAAGCAGTTTCTTTTTTAACTTTATTGCTTATTGAAAAATTATAATTGTATATATTTATGGGTTTCAAAGTGATGTTATGATATAGGCATACAATGTGGAATGATTGCATCAACATATCCATCACCTCAAATACTTACTATTTATTCCTCTGCCGTAACTGAAATACTGTCGTCTTTGACCAACATCTCCCCATTTCCCCAACTCCTGGCCTCTCATAACCACCATTCTACTCTCTGCTTCTACGAGTTTGGTTGTTTTAGATTCCACATATAAGTGAGAACATGTGGTATTTGTCTTTCTGTGTCTAGATTATTTCACTTAGCATAATGCCCTCCAGGTATATCACAAATAATGGAATTTCTCTCTTTTTTGTGGCTGAATAGTATTCCATTGTGTATATATACCACATTTTCTTTATCCATTCATCCATTGATGGACACTTAGGTTGATTCCGCAACTTGGCTATTGTGAATGGTGCTGCAATAAACACGGGGGTGCAGGTATCCCTTTGATATACTGATTTCAAATCCTTTGGATATATATCCAGAAGTGGGATTGCTGGGTCATATGGTAATTCTATTGTTAGTTTTTTCAGGAACCTCCATACAGTTTTTCATAACTGTACTAATTTACATTTCCACTAACAGTGCACAAGTGTTCTCTTTTCTCTACATCCTCATTAACACTTTTTATCTTTTGTCTTTTTGATAATAGCCATTCTGACATGTGTGAGGTGATATCTCATTGCGGTTTTAATTTGCATTTTCCTGATGATTAGCAATGTTGAGGATTTTTTCGTGGACCTATTGGCTATTTGTATGCCTTCTTTAGAGAACTGTTTCTTCAGAGCCTTTGTCCATTTTTTAATCGGGTTATTTGTTGTCTTGCTATTGAGCTGTTTGGGTTCCTTATATATTTTGGATATTAACCCCTTATTAGGTATATGGTTTGCAAATATTTTCTCTTAATAGGCTGTCTCTTCACTCTTTTAATTGTTTTCTTTGATGCGTAGAACATTTTAGTTTGATGTAATCCCAGTTTGCTTTTGTTGCCTGAGCTTTGGAGTTCAAGTCCAAAAAAAAGTCATTGCCCAGACCAATGTCATGTAGTTTTTCCTCCTATACTTTTGTCTAGTAGCTTTATAGTTTCAGTTCTTAGGTTTATGTCTTTAAACCATTTTGAGTTGATTTTTGTATCTGTTGTAAGAGAAGGATCCAATTTCCTTCTTCTGCATATGAATATCCAGTTATCCCAATGCCCTTTATTGAACAGACTGTCTCCCTCATTGTGTGTTCTTGGCATCTTTGCCAAAATCAATCGACCATAAATGCGTGGATTCACAAAGGACTTT
>RJWJ010007900.1:0-55623 GCA_004363605.1 Indri indri | reverse complement strand
TGGTCGTCAGTAAATGGGTTAGACTATTGGAGCCAAGTGTCTTGTATTAGTTTGAAGAGTGACAGGAAATTCCTGCATGGGTCTTAGCATCCTGATTGGAGCACAGGGCTGAGGGTGAGAACCATGATGCCTGGTGGGTCATTCTTATTTCTCTGTATTTGTTAGTATCGTGCCTAATAGGAAGTCAATACTTGTGGCACGGCTCAGTGAGTAATGGCAGCTGCTGTATCTGGGCCAGCACTGGGTTTATCGATGAAAAGTCGAAGCTGCTCTAGGTCTGGTGTTTTCAGATACGATGGATGAACCTGTCATCTTCAAGCTGCGACCTCGAATTCCCTGTGCCGTGTATCACAGGGGTGTGACATGTTAGGAAATGCTCAGCCAACCCAGGACTAACAGCCACAGTGGCTTTGGAGGAGGGGCTCTGCGTGGAATTCAGGGCAATGCTAGTTTGGGATGAGGGGACGGGGGTCTCCTGCCGAGCAAAATGGCCCTTACTGATAGCAGAGTCAACTTCTCTGCCAGCCCCAAGACAAAGTGATTAAAGATGCCTTTTGAGCTTTCATGACACTCTTATTGATCTGAGGTTGTTTATATCCATGAAACACCTGTAAATTAGGGGAATGAAATAAAAACAGCAGGATACTTAATTCCTATCCTCCTATGAGGTTGAAAAAGCTTTCTGTACAGCTCCCGCAGCAGCAGGGATCTGAAGGATGTCAGCAGAGGGGAATCTCATTCTCCTTTCCTCCTAAGGGCCGAAGTTAAGAGGCAGTTTTCTCCTCGCAGCTGAAACCTAGTCCTTATCTTTGCTCAGAAAGTGTCCTTGGCTGACACGGTTTTCTGCGGGGACCGCGGTCTAAACTGTGTGCTCATTACAGTGTTTTAGGATGCTCACCAGCTTCCTTCCTTTCTTTCTATTCTCCCTGTGCTACCCTCCTTTCCTCTCCCCTCTGGTTCCTTTTTTCCTTTCTTCCTTTCTTTTCTTTGTTCTTCCTTTGGCCTCTCTCTTATTTAACATCTCACTATTTGTGAAGCAGTTAGGTGTTATCAGTGGATGATCACCAGTAACGTCAACGCGATAAACCCAGCCGTGTGACCATTGGACTTTCTTTGCTTTCCCCTTGCAGAAATCCGAGAGGCCTTTCGGGTTCTGGACCGAGATGGGAATGGCTTCATCTCCAAGCAGGAGCTGGGAATGGCCATGCGCTCCTTGGGGTACATGCCCAGCGAGGTGGAGCTGGCCATCATCATGCAGCGCTTGGACATGGACGGTAAGACCCGGAGAGCCGCCTGTGCCCTGAGACGAGCCCCTGTGTCTTCAGCGAGACCTTGGGTGTGAGAGGGGCTTTGCACTTTGAGTCAAAAAACTTGGGTTCATGTCTTGCTTTCCATTTGGGGAGTGGAAACCTACACTATAGTGAAGATGGAGGTCCTGCTGGTGGAGCAGTTAGGGCATCCCCTCCCCCTTGCCTTTTATTAAAAAAAACCCAGCTTTATAGAGATAGAATTTACATACTATAAAAGTCACTCATTTAAAGTGTGCAATTCATGGCTTTTAGTAGATTCACGGATATGTGCCACCAACGCCGCAATCAATTTTGAATGTTTTCTTCGCTCCATAAAGAAACCTGCATTTCTTAGCTGTCCCATCCCAATGCCTCTAGCCCCCCAAGCCTTCGGCAACCACTTACCTACTTTCTGTCTCTATAGAGTTGCCTTTTCTACACATTTCGTGCAAATGGAATCATGTAATATGCGATCCTTTGTGACTGGCTTCTCGCACTTAGTACAATGTTTTCAAAATTGTGCTGTTGTAGCGTGTACCACCTCGTTTCTTTTTATGGCCTAGTCATATTCCATTGTGTGGACATAACAGCTTCTTTTATGTCTGTTGTTTATATACTGAGTCTCTACATACAGTATCACTGGGAAAATAGGTTTCGGGGTTTTTGAAAAGTTTTGAAAAATGACGGCATTTGATAATCTTTAAGGTTCTTTCCTGCTCTAAAATCCTAAGCTCTATCCCAAACCGGCTGTGACCATTCCAACATTTAGATCCTGCCTTGGCCAAGGGTCCAGGAAGGAGCCTTCTTATTTTGTTTTGTCAACACACCCTCTCATCCCCCTGAAAAGCAGCTTGATTCCTGGCATAGGGGTCCGGGGTGGTGGGTTCCAGCACTCTCAGAATGAACTTGAAGTGCAGACCAAGAAACGGGAACCAGAGGAGCGGGGCAGAACGTCTCTTTGGAGGACTAGAGCAAGGTCATGATGGGGAGATGTTTTCTTGGCCTGCAGCCTAGTTGCAAGAGGATGGTTCTCTCCTGTTATCTTGTTGGACTTGTTGAGTGGATGATAATAAGGGTGACCATATGGTGAATGAACCCCGGTGCCAAACACCAAGTGCAGCTGTAGACATTTATTTTCTGGTACAGGACAGAGATGTTCTATCCGGGGTATTCAGTTGCACGAGCAGTGCCAGCTTGCCCTCCCAACTCTGACTGATTGTGACTCACCATGTCTTTGCAGGCCTGATTTGACCTTGCTTTGTATTTTAGAGATATTTCTGAAAAGCTGGAGCAAAGCACATATTTTATAGCAAAATCTCTCTTGCATTGGCTTCCATCATCATTTCAGAGATATACTTACAGGTAAAAAGTTTCCTCCTTAAAATAGTAAAACTCTTAACCCCCAAGGTTTGGGCTTTTGATTCCTCTCATGCAACTCCTATAATGAAACCTAGTCAAATGGACTAAATGCAAGTGAAATTAGCAACTTTAATAAAAATGAGCTTGTTCGTTGGGGAGAGTTTTCCTGGTTATGTCCAGAAGTTTTTCCTATACTTGTGGGGGAGTTATTTCTGCAATATTTAAGGGTCTTTATCATAGTTCATCCTTGTTCTTTGTATATTCTCTCATTGGACCCCAGCTCATGGGGGAATTTTTACATTATTGCAAATCCTCCCTGATCCCATGAGGGCTCATGCGATGATATTGTTCAAGGAGCCAGACGGGACTCAGGCAAGAACTCCGCTTGGGATGCAGTTTAGGAGATTGCAAGTTTCACCAATTTATTTTGCAACTCATCATACTCAGCTACCAATGCTGACGGCAGAACTTCCAAGCAAATCTGGTAGAGAAGTTCTATTAGTTCCTTTAACAAAAGCCCATGTCATCAGCTATTTCATGGTGTCCCGTCAGATAAAAACACATTTATTTATTTTTGAAGTACAGCTTCCTTGAAGTTTTGTTTCGTTGCCTACAAAAGATTTTGCACGAAATGTATGAAGACAATGCAGCAATACAGGCAAAAAGAATTGCCTGCACCATTTATAAAAATCCCTAAGTATGAAAAGAGCTAAGTGAAAAAATGCCTAGTCTGAGGTTGAAATGCACGTCTTTAAAAGTGTTTTGTAGAAGATGCCAGGAAGTGAAATTTCTCGGGTCCCAGGTTCTGGATATGGATGGATTGAGTGTTTTCCAGTGTCCTTGTCTTAATGGGGGCTTTTGAGCTGTTCTGTTAAAAAAAATAAAATCGGGTCCTAATTATATCCTTCCTTCCTCGCTTCTGTAACTGGGATACTCCACAGAGATTTGGGCCTACCTCATTAAGTTTCTCTTTGGCTTGGAACATGTGAAATGGCAGAGAATTTTATGGGGGTGATGCCAAAAAAAAGGAGTGTTTGGGGCAGGGCTTAGGATTCTTAGCTGTGAGATGCCTGTGCCTCCCGGCCATATGCCCCGGTGTCCGCCAGCAGCAGGAAGGAGATGGCGCTGTCCCCGCCCACCCCAGCTGGCCATGATTAGGAGCAGGTCTGGCCCACACACCAATCTTCTCTTTCTGGGGTCCCTGCAAGGTTGCCCGACAGTGAAGTCATACCCTTGGCACAAGGCCCAGCTGGAACTAGCCTGAGTTTGTCTGTACAACCCAAGTTGACACATGAGGTTTTCATTAGGTGGCTCCTTGGAAGAGGGCTGCCTTGCCGCTTACACATGTAACAGTCACCTCCCTGGGTGAGGGATCTCGCCTGGATTTCCTGGGCACAGACCCAGCCAGACAGTTACAGAGGACAGAATGGAAGGCAAGCAGGAGGGTCTGGGATGGCGGTGTGTGGGACAGTAGTGAGACTGACTCTGTGCGTGCGCATGTGCACGTGGGCGCGGGTGCACACATGTGTGCCAAGTGGGCTGAGCTACTACTCAGAGTTAAATAAACAAAAACCTCAAACGTCTGCCCAATGCCCGGGGGCTTCCTCTTTGGTGCATTACTGCAAAGGTTCTTTCCTGGAACTTTAACTCAGTTCTTCATTCCATTCCCCTTTCATCAGCCTCTGCAGGTAAAGTAGTATTTAAACTAGCCCCAGTTGGGGACCAGGATTCACCTTTCCTGGGTACTTTTTGCCAGGATCCAGCAGCCCCAGTTCTGGAAACCTGCAGCTCTTCTCCACGAGGCTGCTCGAGACATTGAAGCCCAGTTCCCAGGGCATTCATTGCATATCAGCAATTGACTTCTCTCCCGTGCATATTAGCTATGTACCCTCCTTGGAAGAACTGATAAAATAGTCGCTCAAAACATCTCCAAAGCTGAATTCTTTTATAGAAGCAGGTAGAGAACGGCTCTTTGGAAGTCACCACGGGCTCGGCCATACTCCATTAGCTCCGTGGTCCCCACGGCAGCTGCTTGGGCTGCTCAGAGCTTCCTGCGTTATTCACCGGGGAATAAGGGCTTTGTATCGTCAAGACCCAAGGGATATTTGGGACTGCTTTCTGCATTTTCAGTGGTTTCAACAACCACACGACTGGAGCGAATGCAGCTAGCTTTGCAAATAGTTTCCTGAAACCGTTGAACCAGGAGGCTTGTCAGCAGCCGGGGCCATTGCACGCCCCACTCAGTTCCTAATGCGACCCTCTGCTCTTCCACGCTGTTGCCCAACCTCCCCTGCACTCGGGGAGCAAAGATCCTTCTTGGAAACAAAGGGAGACCTGGCCTCTTCTGCCTTTATTTGCCTTCGGCTCCTCAGAGATGTAGAATCTCGTGCAATTCTAACAAATGTGTTGCAGTTTTGAAATTCATTCTCATTTCTCAACACGTTTGTAGTTTTTTTGTGTTTTTTTTTTTGTAGGTTCATTGCTGCCTGGATGGTGAATTTAATTCAGTTCAGGTCAATTTAAAAGGGATTTATCTGGTGTCTGTTATGTGTGAACTTGCTTATTTTTATGGTTAACAAGATTCACTTTTGGTCCATTTTGAGACAAACCACTGAGCTGCGTAAGAACAAAATCATGGCCCGAGTCACAGGAAAGGACGACTTGTGTCCACACAGTCCCTCCTTCCATTGCCCGTTCACTGAGAGTGTTCATCCTATGAAGATCAGTCATGCTGATGTGACTTTTCTGTTTTCACTTGTGGTCTCTTACAAGACAGAGAAGGCGTGTGCTCAATTCCAAGCAGCACTAGCTTCCACTCCTCCTTCAGACACTTCTGTGTACTGACTCGAACGCTCTGGAGCTTGGGTTCGGTCTATTTTGCGACCTAATGGTGACAGAACACACACTTCTTTCCCGTGTGTGAGGGGAGGTGCTCACCCACAGGCCGCCTGCAGTGGAGCTTGCTGGCAAGAAGGGAAGGCAGGTGGGGATTTTCAGCCTAAAGCACAGCTCCCCAAACCCGACCCCCCATCAGGGAACACCTGGGGAGTGTGTGAAACAACACAAACAAAGACAGACTGGCAGAAACAGAATTCCCAAGGTGGGGGCGGGGGTGCCTGTATCCTTCAACAATCACATCAGGGCATCATGCAGCAATCTGTTGACCCAATCAGGGGATCTTTGGGTAAAAGGAAAATCTTTGGCTAAAGAGAAGTCATCACGCCTGTGGCTATTTGCATGAGCAAGAAGGTCTGAGTAGGAGGTCAGTGGCTGAAAGGCGACAAGGAGATTTTCCTTTGGAACCTGAGGAAGGAAGTAGACGGTCTGTCCTTAGGGCTTCAGATGCCTCTGCCTCAAGCAGGTGGCCCTCAACGTGCCTGCACAGGCGGAGGCCGCCACGTGTGGTCCAGGCACCGGCAGAATCGGCATCGCCTGGGAACTTGTTTAAAATGCTCTATCTCAGGCCCCACCCAGACCTGCTGAATCAGAATTCTTCTTTTAACAAGATTCCCAAGTGATCAATAGACACATTAAAACGTGAGAAGCCCAAGTCTAGGGCACACTTGGAGACATGGAAAGTGAACCCAATTACGTTTCCTCCTTTGAGGGTCTTTCCAGTGAAGCGAAGGCCCTCCCTGATCTCCTGCCAGTAGCTAGGTGGTGGGGCTTTGTGAGTTCAAGAACCTCAAAGTAACTCACAAAGTCACAGGTTTTGGTGGAGAATGGTGAAAGGAAAAGGTGTCTACAAATGCTTGCGTTTGTGAATAAGCCTGATTAGCATTAAACTATTTTGCATTTCATTCTGTTAGTGAGTTATTGCTTGATGTTCTCCAGTCTGACTGTGGTGAGTTTTAACTGGGTAGTTAATAATAAAAAACACTCATGTAATGCTCACCATGCCCCCAGTAATAGCACTGGGTAACAGCAATACTAGCTAATACATACAGAGTTTTCATCAGGGGCAAAACACTGTTCTAAAAATGTTATTTGCTAATTTATTTAGTCCTCTCAATAGACTTAGGTGCTAACTATTATGAATGTCATTTCATGGATGAGAACAGTGAAGTACAGAGGTTTCAAGTAACTTGCATGGGTCATGCTACTAGTAAGAGCCATATGGATCTAAGATCTTAACCACTTGTCTTGTAGATACGTTATTCTTTTTGTGATTTTAGTGGATATAGGTCACTTAGGGTGACAACAGGACATTAAGGCAGTAACTGAACACACACACACACACACACACACACACACCCCTGAGGCATGAATACCCTGGTATTTCAGACCTATATGTGAATGTTTGGGTTCCCAGTTACTGTTGCCAATACGTGTTCAGAAACATGGGGTTCTCCTAAGGTCATCTTTGGTTGGGTGAAAGCCTCCAGCCACTCTCCAGATTACCCCTGTGTGAGAGCAGAATGTGTGAATTGAGGACGGCGCCTCTGGCTTTCTCATTGTTTTAGCGAAGGGAGAGTCCTTTAGGCCTTCTTGGGATATGTAGCAATGGTGGATGTTTGTGACAAATCCACTCTAACATGCCCATCTCCCTAAGCAATTCCTGCCTCTACAGCATGCCAGGGAAAGTCTGCCATCTCGATCTCACTGCCAGTTTGCCACATTGCATTCAAGTTGCAGCCAATGACTAAACAGACTGAGTCACTTCCAGCTACTCCAGCCAATATATTAAAAACAGAATTTCTGGTATGTGCAACAATTTCAGCAAGTGCAGCCGTATCCAGTGTTATAGCCTGTCTCCCTTGGTTGAACACCCCGGAGTCCATTGTCACTCCTATCCCCCAGGTTTATGTTGATGTCAATGAACTATGTCTTGCAACTCTGTGTTCTCTCATATCAGACCTGGAACTTTTCCTCCTGGGATGTGCTGATCTGATTCCAGCCACGGGTTTAGAGACAGTGAAACTTGGTGGGAATAGATCTTGGAGAAATAAGCATCCCCTTTCAAGACAACTGTGTCTATGACAGGTCTTCATGGTCTTTGACTTTATCTCGTCTGACTCCAGGGAGCTATCAGGACATCAGGGATACCTGGGGATGACTTATTTTTCTAAATCCACCTAAAAATCCCTATTCCAAGTCTCACTCAGGTCTCACTCCTTTCCAATCAGGACCTGGAATTTCACATAGGAGACTCAATGAGTTCGGGATTTCAATTTATAATTCTATAGACCATACAATTAAATTTGGGGTCTTCCTTGCAGTTGTAAGAAATAAGTGACTATTTTAGGGCCATCATGGAAGAACTCTAGCTCTCTGACTATGACTTGAACTGAGAGTTTAATGGCCTGAGCTTGTTTTTTCTTTCAACGGTGTTCAGAAGCAGCCAACCTATCCACAGTCCTTGCCATCATTGCTATCATAAAGGCCAAAGGTAGGAGACACTTGGGTCTTCCAAAGCCTTGCTTTCAATAATTACTTTATCCCAAGAAACCACAGATGACATTTAATTAACCATCATGCCAGTGCATGCCATAGATACCAGAATGCCATATTCCATTGGCAAGGAGGTTAACACTTCATTTAAGATTAGAGATACACAAACCTGTCTTGGAATCACACTTAACGAAGTTTGTTTTCTCCCTGGTACCACATACTGTATCATCTTGAATGCAGAAACCATGCTGGCTTTCTAGAATGGAGATTACTATGTGAAAGATAGGAAACTGCCAAAATTCTTCATGATAAATAACATTTTTCTCAGGCAAGGTTTACCAAAAGGAATGTATGAAAGTGCCTGTCTTAGAACATCCTGACCAGTATTGAACATAATTATTTCAAAAATCATTATTAATATGATTAGTGAAAAGTGGGGCTTATTTTGCTTTAACATGTAAGTGTGAGGAAGAATTTTTTATATGTTGATTGATTTTATGTACTCATTTTTTTCCTTTTACGGATTGCCTACTTTCTTTTCAGATCTGTTTTAGTAAGGATAGGCTGAGTCATGCTGCAGTAATAAATAATACCCCCAAATATCAGTGGTTTAAAAGCACAGAATTGAATTTCTCACTCATGCTGTCTGTCTATTGTGGGTTGGCTGAGTCTTTTCTCTGTGTCATCGTAACTCTGGAGTCCTGGCAGAAAGAGGGTCCAGCCTGTACGTGCTTCTATGGGAGCTATGGCAAGGGAAAGAGACCAGGTGAATCACACAGTGATTCTGGAAGTTTTGTCACTTCTATAAACATTTCATTGGCTAAAGCAAGTCACATGGCTGTGCCTAATATCAAAGGGTGTTAGAAAGTACAATCCATCTATATGCCCAGAAAGGAAATGTGTGGCGAACACCACTAATGATGACTTTAGGATTTTAGGCCTTTTCTTTTTTTATTAGAATGCCATATTCATTGCAAAATTTTTATCTCAGGAAGACTTCTTAGAAATATTATGAATAGGGCAAAACAGTTATTATGGGAGATTTTACAAATTCCTTTCAGATTGGTAAGGAATTTTTTACAAGTAAATAAAACTGAGTAACAGAATTTGAATGACATTGAATGTGTGTGTGCATTAGTGTGTGTGTGTGTGTGTGTGTGTGTGTGTGTGTGAGTGATATAAATTTTGTACCCTTAAAAAGAGAGTAGCTTTTTTTTTTAAGCAATTCTAGAAATTAACAAAAACATGCCTATGTGTCAGGTCACAAAGGCAACCTAATTAAACTCCAAAGGACAAAAATTATAGCACATTCTTTGTCTACAATGCTATAAACCAGAAATTAATAGCAAAGTTTAAATAAGAATCCAACCCACTTGGAAATTTAAAAATTAAAAACCCAAAACTCCTCAATCTAGTGAACATATCCAAGTGCTGATTTTTTGAAAAAGAAAAGCAATAAATTGACAAAGATAGCATATTTAATTAAGAATGAATGGGTTATCAGTGAAATAAACTAGATATGAAAAATAAATATGGGAGATTTTTAAAAACAATACTTGATACAGTTTCATGTTTATACATTTGAATATCTATGTGAAGTGGAGATTTTTTTCCTAGAAAAATATAAATTATTGAAATTGATTCAAGCTGAAGTCAATAGTCTAAATCAGAAGTTGCATACTTGCAGCCTACCAGCCAAGCACAGCTCATAGCCATGTTTTATTTGGCCCATATGCCATTTTATAAAGCAGAAAATCTCACATTAAAAATCCACATTTTTCTTTCCTGTTAAAATGTTGGAGAATTTGGCAAGATTAGACCTGCATTCCTTTGCTGCAATAATTTGGTGGAGCTGAATAGTAGCTATCCCCTCTAGGTAGGGCATATGTCATAGTCTCCCCCGTTTAATATTGTTTTAAACCTGTCTGCTTTGTTTTTGATGAGCTGGCTTGGTCTCTATAGGTTTTGGAGTTTGGGACCCTAACGTACATGCACCAGAAATAAGGGCAGCTTTTGCTGTTGTATGTTCATCTTCATTTCTCTCTCTCTCTTTTTTTTCCTTTCTTTAGAGACAGGGTCTCGCTCTTGTCACCCAGACTGGAGTGCAGTGATGCGATCATAGCTCACTGCAACCTGGAACTCCTGGGCGCAAGTAGTTTTCCTGCCCCAGCCTCCCGAGTAGCTGGGACTATAGACATGCACCACCTAATTTTTCTTGTTTTTTTTGTAGAGACTGGGTCTTGCTATGTTGCTCAGGCTGGTCTTGAACTCCTGGCTTTAAGCGATCCTCCTGTCTCGACCTTCCAAAGTACCGGGATTACAGGCGCAAGCCACTACACCTGGCTTCATTTTTCTTGATTGTAGGGAATTGATTTTTTTTGTTTGTTTTTCTGTTTTTGTTTTGCTTATTTGTTGTCCATTTCTAGCTGTTCTAGTAGATTACTTATTTTAATTCTTCATTATTTAATAATTAAGGCAACTAGGGTAAGAAATTGGCCACTAAGAGCTTCAGTAATATCTCCCAGCTTTTGACAGTTTTGATTGTTTTCTTTACAATATTTTATTGTAGTTTTTAAAAATTCCGTCTGCTACTCTACAAATTTTGTAGGAAAGTATTTTGTAATTTCTGAGTCACCAGGACTTTTCAAGTTCTAGTTTACATTTAAATTTTCTATTTTCATTGCATTGTGGAAGATACATATGACCTGCTATTTGCTAAGATTTTCTTTGTAGGCAAGAATGACATGCACTTTTATGAAGGTCTTGCCTCTATGGTATGAGGTTTTTATATATGCACAGAAGTTATCTTCACATCAACTATGCCCCCTCCACCCCTATTTTTGGTTGTTTTGTCCAAGATGAATTACTGTGATGTGTTGAAGTCTCCCACATAATGTTATGTTGCTTCCTAAGTTTACTTCACCAATTTTTATTTTAATTTTTGATGCTCTGTCTGCCCCCATAGTGAATTTTACCTTTTACCATTGTAAATGTTCTTTAAATGCTTTTGATTTCTGTTGATTTTTGCCACATAACCTTTTTGCTTGTGTTTGAATGGCATTTATTGTTGCATGTGGTGGTCACTAGAGTCCTACACAATTGTTTAGTTTCTTCTCCTTTCAGGAACTCGGTGCTCAATGCACCACCCTTTTCAGTGATTTTTTTAGGGGGAAACTTTCACACAATCTATATCATTATGTTTTCATTTTTAATTACTTGGAGAGCCTTCTTATTGGTAAACTTAGCCTATGTATGCCTATTTATATTTATTTCAGAACATTTAGATTGAGTCTTAATTCTGTCATTTTGTTTTGTGCTGGCTCTCAAGTGTACTTACTATTAAATTTTTCTTCTTTTATGACTATAGTGTTGTTTGGTTTTAAATATTATCCTCTCAGTTGTTTGGAACTTAGATATCTTACTTTTAGTCTCTCTAGTGATGGCCATAACATTTGTGTGAACTTATCTCCAACAGCTAACATCACTTGCAAATTAATACTCTCTATGGAAGATGAGAAATTAAATGTTCTCTCCTTCCCTTTTCTATTCTTTGTTAATTTTTTACATTTTTTAACAATTTTTATTATTTCCCCTTCCTTTTAAAATAATTTTTTATTATTTTCAATTTTAAAGATATTATCAATTATATAACTATATATAACTATACATATATTTATATATATATATTTATTTATTTTTGGTTTGACAATCAGGAGTTTATTTATGGGGACAGACTAGTTAGCAAACCAGAAAAATCCAGGCCATACACATGCCAAGAACTATATATAATGAATGATACATATGAATAATGTATGGGCATACAGGCTGGCTAGTGTCTTTCAACTGGCCAATGTCCATGAACAGTTTTTTCAGAGGTCAGCCAATTGAGAGTCACTACATTGATTTGCACTTCTTTCCAATTGCTTATTTAGTTGATATCGACTGTCTTCATTAGGTCAGTTAACCCGACAAAAAGATTGATTACTCTTTTTTTAAATTTTTTTTTTATGTCAGTATATTACGGGAATACAAAAGCAATCTTAAGCAAAAAGAACAAATTGGGAGGCATCAATTTACCAGACTTCAAACTATACTACTACAAGGCTATAGTAACTAAAATAGCATGGTACTGGCACAAGAACAGAGACAGACCAATGGAACAGAACTGAGAACCCAGACATAAAACCATCCTCATATAGCCATCTGATCTTTGACAAAGCAGACAAAAACATACACTGGGGAAAAGAATCCTTATTCAATAAATGGTGCTGGGAAAATTGGATAGCCACACAGTAGAAGGCTGAAACAGGATCCACACCTTTCAGCTTTCACAAAAATCAACTCATGGTGGATAACAGACTTAAATCTAAGGGATGAAACTATAAGAATTCTAGAAGAAAATGTTGGGAAAACTCTTATAGACATTGGCCTAGGCAAAGAATTTATGAAGAAGACCCCAAAGACAATCACAGCAGCAACAAAAATAAATAAATGAGACCTGATCAAATTTTATAACCATATTTGAAATACTTATTTTGCCCATACACTTACCTGTCTTTAGCACTTACACCCAGCCATATTTAACTCATTTTCTATTCCTTATCTTTAATTAGTATATAATTTGTTCTGGCATAAAATTTCCAAAATTTCATTGTTGGTTTTTTTTTTTTCCTAGGAAGTTGACCTTAATCTTTAATCTTCTTAGTATTGTAACTCTGACAATATCTCCCCCTCAACACTTACACATACACAACAACTGGATTAAATTTAAAATTCTTGGGCTACAACCTTTTTCTTTTAAAGGTCTGTGACTGCTACACCATTATTTTGGGTGTTTAATAATGTTAAGTCCGTGATAACCTACTTTTTTTTCCTTGTAAATAATCTAATTTTTAGGATGTAATCGTTATCTAGGAAGTTTTAAAATCTTACCAGTCTGTAGTCTCTTCTGTGTTGCCGTAGTTGTGGTGCTTGGTGTTATGACTGTCGTTGTTATGGTTACTTGGAACATGATTCACACTTTCAAGTTTAAGACTGAGTTTTCTTCCTAGAAAACATTTCTTACACCCTTTTTTGTTTCCGGCTTTTGCACCATGTATTTCAACCTCTCTGTGTAGTCTTGTATGTAGGTTAGATCCTGGGCTGTCCTTTCTCCATCTTCTTTCTTAGCCTTCTCTCTTTTTCATATACTTCACTACTTTGAAGTTTTTCTACTTCACTGCTTTGAAGTTTTCCAGTGACGGGTCTACTGATGGCTAGATTTCATTTCTTTAACAAAGCTTTCTCATCTCTGTGCAGTTCTTTCTCATCACTTTTCTAACTTGGTTGATGTGATGTCTTCTCAGTGTTGTTGAGGACATAAACCAGATGCCTTTCTAACATTTTTTGGTAGATCATTCTTACTGCCAAGCCGTCGTTGAATCCTCAGACAACTGGTGGTGGCTTTTGACTTGCAACATCTTTTCACAGGTCTCTTGGTTTTCTTAGTAGAGGCAGATCCAGCCTGTCTAGTGCTGGCTTAGGTCAGGTGAGGCCAGGCTTTGGCAGAGATGGACATGGGACATCAGTTGAATCCCCTTCCAGCCCAAGCAAAGAATGGATGGAGTGAGGTTATTTCAAATGGGTAATTTATTCAGCATCCCAGGAATATTGAAGAGGAAGCTGAGTAGGTGTTTCTTGTAGTTTTGGTGTGCATGGGATCCATGTATAAAATGCTCCCTGAAGTTTCTGGGTCTATGCTATGTAGGGTCCCTCTTATTTTTATTTCTGCCTTATTTCAGTGGGTAGAACTTTTAGATCAACATTATGTAATGATGGTAATTTCAGACACTCTTTTATTTCTGACTTTAATGGAAATGTCCCCGGAGTTTGAGTTTAAATTTGAAAATGATATTGATTCCTGTTTGAAATAGACATTACTATGGTTAAGGTAATATCCTATTCTTGGGTAAACTTTTTTGCTTTTAAATCAATAATGGTTTTTGAGTACCTTTTTGGCACCTGTTGAGATAATCACATAGTTTTTATTATTTTATTTGTTGATAATGTGTATTATTTAATTGTATACACTATAATTAAAAAAACTCCTACAGTTCAGGGATTATGTCTCCTTAGTTGAGTTTCTCTCTCAATATCCTGTTGCGTTTGACTATTGTTTTATTTTTTTATATAGGTTTTGCAGATATATCCATAACAAATAATTGATCCGTTGCCTTTTCTTTCCATTTGCAGGTTTTTAATACCAAGATTATGCTAAATTTATAGGTTATTTGGTACATTTCTATCTTTTTACACACTGGAGGAGATTATATAATTCACATTTTTGAATATTTAAACATATTCCTGGAACATCATGTAAAACAGGAAACTGTTTGGGGTAGTTTTTTAAACAGTATTTAGTTTATATCATGTTTACTATTCAAGTGATCATTTTCTTTAGTGAATTTGATTATCTGTTTGTTCCAGAAATCATCCGTTTCTTTTTGATTTCAAAGATCTTAACATACATGTATACTTGTCATTCTTTTATATTTTAATGGCCTTGAATTCTATAAATTTTTGTTTTATCTCTTTTTCTTAACTTGATTTCCAGATGATTTACCTTATGGACATATTTTTATTGAGAGAATTATATCACTGTCTTGATTAATAGCATTAATAGTTCGGTTTTTTGGAGGGAGGATTTACATTGCAGATTTTAATTCTGCTATTAGTTTTTTAGTCTTGTTGTATTTTTTTCTTACTTTCTTCTGCTTACTTTTCGTATCAGCTTTCACCACCTGATTTTTACTTTTAATTAAGACAAAATGCAAATACCGTAAAATGTACAGTTCTTGAGTGTTCAGTTCGATGAGTTTTGACAATTATATACAGAAGTACTCATACCCTAGTGTAAAATACAGAACATTTCTATTACCCAAATTAGTTCCTTGACAAAGAGATTTTCCCACTCTGTGGCTTACATATTCATTTCTTTATACAGTACACCCCCCTTATCTGCAGGGGATATGTTCCAAGATCCCTAGTGGATGCCTGAAACCGCGGATAGTACCAAGCCCTGTATATACTATGCTTTTTCCTATACGTACATACCTATGATAAAGTTTAATTTATAAATTAGGCACAGTAAGAGATTAACAGCAACAACTAGTGATAAAATAGAATAATTATAACAATTTACATGAATGTGGTTATGTGAATGTGGTATGTCTCTCTCTCAAAATATCTTATTGTACTCACCCTTGTTCTTCTTGTGAGGATGTGAGATGATAAAATTCCTACATGACGAAGTGAGGTGAATGACATAGGCATTGTGACATAGAGGTAGGCTACTACTGACCTGACTGTAAGTCAGGAGGGTCATCTGCTTTGGGTGATCCTGATCAAGGAGCTTTGACACCATCAGGAGCAGACAACATCCATGACTAACATGCAGGGAGCACAGCACAGGGACATAGACAAAGGGGTGATTCATGTCCCTGGTGGGATGGAGCAGGACTGCATGAGATTTCATCACACGACTCAGAATGGCACACAAGTGAAAACTTTTGAATCCTTTATTTCTGGAATTTTCCATTGAATATTTTTGGGCTATAGTTGACCACGGGTAACTGAAACCATGGAAAATGAAACCGCAGATAAGGAGGAACGACATAGTAGACATAGTATAGTGTCTGTCCATTAACAGACATTTTAAACTTTGATTAAACCAAATTTATCAGTGTTTTTCTTTCATGTTCAGTGCTGTCAAAAAATCTCTGCCTACATCAATGTTATAAAAAATATTTTACCACATTTTCTTCTAGAAGATTTATGGTTCTAGCTTTTACATTTACATCTGGGATCCATGTGAAAGTAGCTTTTGTATATGGAGTGTGGTAGAAGTTGAGGTTTGGTTTACTCTGTACAACTTTTTAGTTATTCTAAGAACAATTTGTTAAAGCACCTTTTTTTCCCCCTCATTGAATTGATTAAGAACCTTGATTGGACATCGATTGGCCTGAAATGTGGCCGTCTGTTTTTGGATTCCCTATTCTATTTTTTAATCTATTTGCTCTATTTTGTACACTTAACACTGTGCTGTCTTGATTATAATAGGTTTATGTTAAACCCTGAAATCAGGTAGTGTAGGTCCTGAAACTGTGTTCGTCTTTTTCAGAATTGTTGCAGTTCTTCTAGAGCCTTTGCGGTTGCACATGGACTGTAAAATCACCTTGTAAATTTCATCAGCAAAACTACCTTGGTTTGGATCCCATTTGCATTACATCTATAGATAAATGTTAGTAGGGTGGACATATTGATAATAGTAAGTCTTCCAATCTATAAAAAGTATATGTGCCTCCATTTCTTTAGGTCTTATTGAACCTCTCTCAACAATATTTTGTATTTTTTCTTTGCAGATTATTTACACATCTTTCATTAGATTCATTCCTAGAGACTTGATTTTTAATGCCATTCATTGTAAATTGTATTGATTTTAAATTTCACTTTTCAGATCGTTTGCTACTAGTATGTAGAAATGCAATTGTGTTTAAAATTGATTTTAGATTCCGTTATCTTGCTAGTCCTAGTAGTGTTTAATAGCTTCCATAAGATTTTCTACATACTTAAAGATGTTGTCTGTGTAAATAGCATTTTTAATTCTTCCTTTCTAATTTTTATGTCTTTTATATTTCTTTTCTTGCCTTAGTCTATCAGCTAGGATTGATCGAAGTAATAAGAGGGGACATTTTTTGTTTCTTTCTTGATCTTAGGGAAACTCTTTCACCACTTAGTATGAAGTTAGCTGTAAGTTTTTTGTTTCATGGTTTTATCAGACTAAATTCCCTCTGTTCCAGATTGCTGAGCTTTTTGATCTTGAACAGGTGTTGACTTTTGTCAAATGCTTTTTCTGCAGCTATCAAAGTGATCATATGTTTTTTTTAATTCTATTAATGTAGTAAATTACATTGACATTTTCAAACCAACTTTATATTCCTAGAATATGCCACACTTAGTCATAATGGATTTTCTTTTTCAGACACTGCTGGATTTGATTTGCTAATATTTTGATAAAGATTTTTGCATCTATGTTTTATGAGATATGTTGGTCTGTAATTTTCTTTTCTTATACTGTCCTTGTCAAATTTCAGTGTCCGTTTAGCTGGCCTTATAAAATGAGTTGGGAAGTATTTTTTTCTCCTCCATATTTTGAAAGAATTTGCCTAAGACTGATATTTTTCTTCCTTAAATGTTTGTTCGAAGTCATTTAGACCTAGAATTTTCTTTGTTAGAAGGATTTTTTCCTCAAATTATATTATAAAACTTTTCGGTCATGCAGAAATGTTGAATAAACGGTACAGTGAACACCCAGGTACTCATCACATTGATTTTACAATATTATGTTTGCTTTATCATGTACTTATTCACCCCTCTTTGTGGAGGCCTCTTCATTGTGAAGTACTTTGAAATCACCACGCTATTTAGATTTTCCATTTTTTTTTCTTGCATTACCTTGTCACTTTTGTAGTTCAAGAAATTTGTTCATTTTAAAATGTAAGTCGTCAAATTTCTTGACACAAATTTTTTTTTACTGTCACCTACCTAATCATCCTTTTAATATCCACAGGCTCTTTCTTTCCTACCATTGTTAATTGTTTTCACTCTAGTTTTCCTTCATCAGCCTTGTTAGAGGATTGTCAATTCTCTCGAACATTTTTGAAAAAAATTGACTTTGATAACTTCATTGTTTGTTTCCCTATTGTTTTTTTCATTTATTTATCTATTATTTATTTATTTATTATTTCATTGATTTCTCTACTGTTTTTCTATTGTCTATTTCATTGATTTATGCTTTTATTTTTATGTCATTTTCTTCAAATTATTGATTTAATTTGCTCTTCTTTTTCTAACTTGTTAAAGTGGAACATAGGGTCATTGATTTTAAACCTTCTCTCTTTCCTAATATAAGTGTTTAAAGGTTTAGTCACGTTCCATAAATCCTTTTTAAAAATTATAGTAAATTTTGTTACACATTTGTGGAATTTGACCTAGTCTGAATAGAAAAAAGGGGTGAGGCAGACCAACAGCGATTGAAGACTTCCTTCATGTTAATGAAGGAGGCATATACCCATTTTACAGGTGAGGAGACTAAGTGTCAGATTAGTTCGTGCCTTGGCCAAGAAGCCATAGTAAATAATGGGGCTGGGATTTCACCTCTAGTCTTTTTGGTTCCAGTGACCAGAAAGCAGGGTAGAACTCCCACTCTACCCTGCTGCTGCCCAGAAATGACAAACTCTGGAATGTGGTAGCCACATGAATGACAGCAATGATAACAATTATTTGCCTCTGCAGAGTATTTGAAATTTTGCAGTGTCCTCACCTCTTCTCCCTCATCTGTTCTGACAGCACCCCTGTAATGATCAGTATGGGTGTGTGTGCCCCTGCAGAGGTGGAATGTGGAGAGAGAAGAGACCTTGCTTGTTTTTCTAGGGTGCATAGGGGACGCTGCATTCTCTTTTCCAGATATTCAAGGTGTTTCTCACTCTGTAAATATTCATATGACATTTTATGTAATCATTCAGTTTGAAATATTTTCTAATTTCCTACTTATGTTTTTCTTTCTTTTGACTTATAGGCTGGTTAGACATATCATGCTTAGTTTCTATATAATGGATTATTTTCTTGATACTTTATTGTTATCATTAAATATCACCTAGATATCCATTGTTACCATTGCCATGAGAAAACATATCCTGTATGAGTTCTATCCTTTGAAATGTACTAACTCTTGTTTTATGGCCCAGCATATGATCTACGTTGGTTTCTTATGCACTTGTAAAGAATGTGAATTTTGCATTACTGGGTATGGTATTCTGTAAATGTTAATTAGGCCAAGCTGATTGATAGTGATGTTTAGATATTCTATATCTTTATTGAATTTTTTTTCTTCTCCTACCAATTACTTTCAGGAGGTGTTAAATTCTCCCACTACCTGGGTTTGTCTATTTCTCCCTTCAGTTCTACAACTGTTCTTTCATGTATTTTATTACTCTGTTTGTAGGCACACACATTTAAATTGCTATGGTTTCTTTATGAACTGATACTTTTGTCGCTGTGAAATATCTCTCTTCTCCCTGATACTCTTTGTCTTGAAAGCCTACTTTGTATCATATAAATATCATCACACAAACTGTGCTTAGGGTGTGCATGGTTTGCTTTTTAAAACTGTTTTACTTTTAGTTTGTTACTGTGTTTATATTTCAAGTCTGTTTATTGGAAGCTGCATATAGTCGGGTCTTTCCTTTTAGACTGATCCAGTTAGCCAACTCTTTTTAAAATAGTGTCCATTTATAATGTATGAAATTATTGATAGGATTGGATTTAAGTCTGCCATCGATATATGTTTTCTATTAGAACCATCTATTCTGTGTTTCTCGATTCCTCTTTTTCAGCCACCTTTTGGGTGACATTAGTGTGTTTGAGTATTTCATTTTGTCCCTCCTATTAGCTATATTGCTTTGTACATAAGCCTTTAGCAGTTTCTCTGTAGAGTACAGTATACATCTTGAACTTACCAGTTTTGCTTCAAATAATCTTATTCTACATCATGAACAATCTAAGAATCTTACAGCATATAACCGTCAATATATAAATATATGTTGTCATATATTTTATTTCTCCATATACTGTGAACCCTACAACTTAATGATATTATTTTTGCCTTAAACAATTGATAGTCTTTTAAAATAATTTAGAAATACACATATATATTTGCTGTCATTTATTGTATGATAAGTAAGACTTTTGTATTTATCATCATTTTACCTTTTCTGGTACTCTATTCCTTTTTGTGTATCTGGGCTTGCATCTGGTTTCAATTGCCTTCAACCTAAAGATCTTCTTTTAGCATTTCTTTTACTGCAATTCTACTGGAGAGGGGATACTCTGAGCTTTTAACTGACAGAAATGTCTTTCTTTAAAAATTATTTTTGTATTTTCATTGTAATACAATATATGAAACAAAATTTTGCATTTTAACAATTTTTAAATGTACAATTAAGTGACATTAATTACATTCGCAGTGTTGAGCAACCATTGCCACTATCTATTTCCAAAACTTTTTATCACCCCACATGGAAACTCTGTGTAGCCATTCAGCAGTAATTCCCCATGCCTTCATTCTACCAGCCCCTGGTAACCGCTAATCTGTCTCTATGGATTTGCCTATTCGAAATATTTCATATAAATGTAGTCATATAATATTTGTCCTTTTGTGGCTGGCTTATTTTACTTAGCACAATGCTCTCAAGGTTAATCCATGTCGTAGCATGCATCATAACTTTTTTCCTTTTTATGGTTGGATAACATTGCATTATATGTTTATATCACATATCGTTTGTCCATTTATCTGTCGAGGGACACTTGTGTTGTTTCTACCTTTTGGCTATTGTGAATAACTCTGAAATTAACATTGGTGTACAAGTATCTCCTTGAAGAAAATGTCTTTATTTTACCTTCATTTTTGAAGGATAGGTAAAGATGGAAGATTCTAAGTTAACATTTTTTTCTTTGGGTACTTTCAAGATATTATTTCATCTTCTGGTCTTCACAGATTCTGATGAGACATCTATAAATATTTTTAAAGTAGCAACTTTTTGTAATGTACTGTGTCTTTTCCACTAGGTATTTTTAAGATTTTTTGGCAGGTTTGGCAGTTTGTGCTATGCCTAGGTATGGTTTTCTTTGCATTCATTATGCTTGATGTGTACCAGGCTTCTTGGATCTGTTGGTTGATTTCTTTCATTAATTTTGGAAAATCCTCAGCCATTAGCTCTTCAAATATTTCTTCTTCCTTATTCCCCCTCTTGTCTTCTTCTGGCCCTCAGTTACGCATTTGTCAGACCATCTGGTACTGTCCCTCAGATCTTAAATGCTGTGGTTTTTTTCCTCACTTGCTTTTACCTTTTTATGTTTCAATGGATGCTTTTTATTGGCTGACCTTTTATTTGCCATGTCCAGTCTGTTTCTAAGTCCCTCTAATGAGTTCTTCATTTCTATATATTTTTATTCCTAACATTTTCATTTATTTCTTTTTTTATAATTTCCATCTCTCTGCTGAAATCCCCCATTTGTTCACGTTTTCTATTTTTACCACTAGATCTTTTAGCATGTTTATCATGATTATTTTAAAGTCTGATAATTATAACATCTGGGCTATCTGTTAAGTCTGCTTCTGTAGAATTTTCTCTTGTGTATCAGTCACTTTCTTGCTTCTTCTCATAATTGATTGAATGCCGCACATTGCGTGTAAGAAAAAAAAAAAAACACCAAAAAGCCTGTAAGACTGAAATAAAGAAAATCTACCTGTAAAGAATGGCAGACCCACCTGCCAGGCACTGGTGTCAGGGTCTCGTGCAATCCGATCTGTAGTTGAGCTGGATAGAGGCTCTGCTGTGGCTTTATTTGGCTTTGGTTCACAGTGACTTCAAAGATTTTTAGGGTAGTGTCAGGACTTCCTATTCCCCAGGGCCTGTGATGGGAGCAGTGACAAGACCGCACACGTCTTTATGGTTTACAGCTGAGCTGCTACGCTTGCTGAACCATGTTGGCTTTTAGCTCACGGGGGAGCTGTCTTTGCTGTCCAGTTCCACCATGACTTTCTAGGTTTTCAGGAGGTCTCGCTCCATTCTGCCTCCTGTTTCTGGTCCTTGGAGAGCAGGGGTAGCCACGCCAGGATGCCTCAGCCATGGGGGCCTTAGAGGGATTTCTCAACTCTCTTGCCCTATCCCTCCTTCACCCTGCACACCCAGTTAGGGTCCAGGGCTACAGTCATGGCACACACAGAGTGCTCCCCGGCTGGGGCACCTTGAGATTTGAATGTCACAGCAGCGCATATGCAGCAGTTTGTTCAATGTTAGGCTGACTCCTCCCTAAGCCCACATCTACCACGCAAGCAAGCCCCGCTGGGAGCCTCTTTCTCCTAGGAAGGGCTCATCACTTTCTGGAATTTTGCTCGTTTAGATTTCTTTGATTCCTTAGCCCTTTGATGGATTAAAAGAAAAGAAAGAAAAGAAGAGACACTATGATTTTGTAGCTTATCCCACTTACTGTTAGGGTGAGGGGCCGGCTCTTGGAACATTCTGCATTCCAACCGTAGTTGAAATTGCCCTGCTTTCTTCTAGCTTGTCTTTCCTGACTCATGTTTTCTAAGAGTTTCTATGAATATAAGGTAGATCCTTGCTAAACATTTCTCGTGGTTTCTGTAGTCAAGTTTGTGTCAAGGGTATGCTGTCCAGACGGGCGCCAGTGTCACAGTGGATGACACGTCTGACTACAGATCAGAAGAGTTTGCTGTTCCTGAAGGTCGTTTTTCCCACAGCAAAAGCTTTTCGTACACCCTACTGATATGACACTTACCACTGCCATACATGGGTCCTTGAATGAGGAACGAGTGGCCGGGGCCAGTCTGATCAATTGCCGAAAGAGAGACTATGTGAATTGCCCTTGGCTCACGCTAATGCAATCTCGAACCTACTGAGAACAGCCCTCATCTCCTCCCGGGAGGAGCCAGAACTCACCCCGAGGGGTTTGCTGGTGTGAGTGGGCGTTGTTCCTGTTCCAGGTTCCACTGCCCAGTTCTCTACCCAAATCAGAGCAAACGAGCTGCGAGATGCCTCCCTGCCCGGAGCCCGTGTGGAAACCCACCTTTCCCGTCACGCCTTCTCCACCCCTCTGCTGACATCTTTCCTCCTGTGTCAAATGCCCCAGGGCACAGTACACCGGTGACTCTCTTATCCTGCTCACATTCTCTGCACCCCACCTTCAGAATTAATAGACAGCCCGTTCATGCCACAGACATGTATCGAACACCCTCTATGTGCCGTGTGCCGATCTAGGTACTTGGCGTAGCTCTGCAAATGACACAGACAAAACCCCTGCCTCTATGGAGCTTCTGTTCTAGAAGGAAAATACTCATTTTACGTATCTTAGCTCACGGGAAACCTATGAAGTAGGTTCTTTTGTTGTTCTCATTTTCAGATGCGAGCATGCAATCTCAGAGGAACTGAGTAAATTGCCCAAGGTCTCCCGACGTGATGCGGACGACGTCTGCGGAAACAGAATCCATCTGCAGTGCGGAGGGGCAGTTTCCTTCCAGGCCTTGCCGCCTCGCTCAGAGGACACGGTTGCCCTTCTTAGTTCATCTCCAGGGCAGTAGAATTGCTTGACAGTCTGTGAATCTGGGCTCTGGGTTTTGCCTGTCTTCGGTCTCAGTTGTTGTTGCCAGTTTTTGACTGTTTATGGATATTCGTGGGCATTTTAATTAGGAATCGGGGGAGAAGTCAGATACCATTAGTCTGCTGCCAGGACAGCTTGGAAGTCTCTTAGGCCTTACTTAAGACTCATACTATGTGAGTGGACCAAAATTTGGGCTCACTGCTTGTGACAGAAATGTTTGCTGCAGTTTTCCCCGAGGGACACAGAGTGCAGGTGGATTGGGCCATGCGTTTTTGTTTAATCCCAGTTCTCTTCTCGGTAGCTGCAGAGCGAACCACTTTATGAGCATCCCACCAAAAATAATCATTGCTCATGGTGAACTCTGAAAACAAACATTTATCCACAATTTTTACTAAACATATGCTTTCCTAACACCCCTCCCCTCCTTCCCCCAAGCCTCTGAAAGGGCAAGCAGTTAGAACAACTGGCAAATGATGAATAGATTCTTCCCTCATTTACATACCTATTCATTAGCCGGGATTGCCATGGCAACCGTACCTTCCAGACATAGACCTGTGGGCCCAGCACAACTTCATTTTGGAAACTGTCTGGAAGGCTTGTGCTGCTCTCTCAGCGCTTGACAGGTGAGGAGAATTTTAGGGGGCAGGAAGAGTTTAGAGGTTTCCAATAAGTAAGTGGCAATTATCAGGTACTGGGCACAGGAAGGAAAGCATTTTGCTGGAAAAGTCTGCAAAAGTATCGCTTTGGTTTCCTGCCTGCCTGTCCCTGGGAGCAAAATCATTAAATGCAAAGACAATGGGTGTGCTCTTATTACACTAGTGTCACCTGTCCCCTTGGACACATGCCTATCTGTGTGAGATCCTGGTTTGTAAACACATACACACACATTTTTAAAGACTTTGTCCAGGGGAGGCAAGACTCCTTTGCAGGGAGACAGGGCTTGGGAATAGGGAGAGAGTGAGAAAGAGAGAAAGGACCGAAGACACTCAGAGGCATGTTCTCAACTTGTCCTTGTCCTTGGCTGATGCAGTATCCTGGCTCTCTCTAGTGACCTTCTCGAACCCCCTTCACCCAATCTGGAAATGATTCCAGCTCTGCAGATGAGAGCTTTCCAAAGGATAGCGAAATAGCCTTCGAGGGGCAGCTGCCCAATGCTGTTTTCCTGGTGGCCCTGGAGAAGTGGGTGACAGCTGGACAGACACAGCTCAGAGCAAGTGTCTTTGCTTTATTCGGGTGCCAGTGCTGCTGCAGTTTTGCATTTTGAAGTGAGGTCATCAGCCTTAAGCTTTCATCCCTGAAGATTTTCACTGAGCTTGCTTACATATTAGCCTAGAACAAAGCCTGGCATTTCATAGGTGCTCAAGAGGTATTTACGCAATGAATGAATTGGCCTTATCTCTGCTGGGCTTAATCCTTCCTCCCCTCCTGACACCCCCACCCTGTGCCCTGTGCTCCCGAGAGACATCGCCCTCTGATCCTTGAACACTTCCACCTCCTCATGTTTGTTCTCCCTGCTGTTTAGCTTCCCCCACACCCAGATGTTTCTGTCTGTCGAAATCCCACCTCCCACAGCCTGAGGCCTTCAGGCCGGGGCTTGAGATTTAGGGCCCATCAAAACTATCCCCCGGAAGCATCCAACTCGGCAGTGAGACTCTACCAGTGTCCCAAGGATTCTGAATAAATCAGTGCAGGGTCGGAGCTGGGCAGGGCCGGGGCTGGGCTTGGGCAGGGTCACCTGGGCAACACAGGGTTGAAGCCGTCAGGCCAACACGGGGCTGGAGAGGGGACACTGATTCCCCGCCTGGTGTTTACTGAGCACTTTCTCCGGAGCCATCACCCTTCGAGGTGGGCTGTAGACTAATAAGACACAGCATTCTCTAAAGATAAGGAAACTTGGCTTCAGCTGAACTGAAGTGTGAGATGGTCCAGTGTATGCATTTTAACTTCTGGCCTGCTTGCCTGCGTTCCTGCATGTGACAGTTAATTATATGTATCAACCTGACTGGACCACAGTCTTCCTAGGTATTTGGTCAAACATTTGGTCAGTCATTGCTGTAGATGTCACAGCGGTGAGGGTGTTGTGCGCTGAGATCAACAGTTAAACTGCAGACTGAGTGAAGCAGGTCAATTGCCCTCCCCAGTGTGGGTGGGCCTCATCCTGTCAGTTGACGTCCTGAGCAGAACAGAGAGGCTGACCTTCCCTTGAGTAGGGGGAACTTCCTCCTGCCTCACTGCTTGAGCTGGGACATCAGTCTTTTCCTGACTTCGGACTCAAACTGAAACATTGGCTTTTCTTGGGCCTGGAGCCCATCGGCTCTTCTGGGTCTCCTTCTGACACGGCTGTAAGTAATGCCTCTGTCGTTCATTTTCATGGCATTGAATTGATAACTGTTTTACAGCACAGTCCCCTATACATGGTAGGTGTCCCACAGCATTTGTTGATTGATGGAATAAAGGAATGTCCATGGACTGGGCAAGTAGGTTGTGAGGGTACCAAATCTGATGCCAAGTTCCCTGTAAAATAGGTAGCTTTGCGGATCCATTTTGGCAGGGGGGACTGGCCTCAGTCATTGAGGTGGCCCCGAAGGATCCTGCTCCCATTACTGGGACACTGCCTCTCCTCTGAGACCTGGCCTGCACTGTGTCATTTTTGCTCATGAGTCCAAATATGATATTTTCCTTCTCTGAACACGTACCATGATCTTTTATATCTTCTCTCTGGTCCATTTTCTCAATTAACCAACCAAGGGCTGGTCTTTGACTGTGTCATCTAGGAAGATTAACGTGGTAGTCGTACTCCTGTTTTACCCACTTGCGGGATGGTCAGTTTCGTCAGGGCAGGGACCTGGCATATTGACATTTGACTCTCCTCAGTTCTTAGCCAATCCCTTGCCCACAGTAGGTGCTCAGCAAATATTTGTTGAAAGAGGGACTAAATGCAGTGCTAATCCTACCTCTTATGTTCACAGGGAAACACTTTTATGATACCCCTTCACACCTCCCCACCCCTTCCAGCGCAATGTTTAACACCCACACTAGTAGTCCGGATTTTTAGGTTTTCGAAGGCACAGGAAAGTAGAAAGAAAGCAGGACTTTTTGGAGTTTTTCTAGCTTTTTTTTTTTTTTTTTTTTCTAATTGTAGTAAAATTTACTATTTTGACCAATTGTAAGTGTATAGTTTAGTGGTATTAAATAAATGCATACTATTTTACAACCATCAACACCATCCAGCTCCATAACTCTTCTCATTTTGCAAAACTAAAACTCTGCACCCTTTCCCCAGTAACTCCCAAAGCCCCTCACCCCCAGCCCTTGGCAACCACTATTCTTTCCGTCTCTATGACTTTGACCACTCTTTGTACCCCATATGAATGGAATCATGCACTACTTGCCTTTTTGTGACTGGGTTATTTCACTTAGCGTAATGTCTTCAAGGTTCATCCTTGAAGCATGTGTCAGAATTTTCCATCCTTTTTCAGACTGACTGATAAGGAGGTGCTTATTAACACTTCTGTCATTTTGCTATTTGTTTTCCATATGCCTTATAGTTTTTTGTCCCTCATTTCCTGCATTACTGTCGTCTTTTGTGTTTAGTTGATATTTCATAGTGATATGTTTAAATTCCTTTCTCATTTTTTGTGTATATTTTGTACCTATTTTCTTTGTAGTTACCATGGAGATTACATTTAACATACTAATGTTATATACTCTAATTTGGATTTATACCAGCTTAAGTCCAATAACAGACACAAATACTGCTCTTTTACATCTCCACACCACTCCTTTCAGTTGCCGATGTCACAAAATTACATCTTTATTACATTATATGGCCAAAATCATAAACTAATAATTTAAAAACTGCATTAGCCTTTTCAAGTATGTAGAAATCAAAATGCAGAGTTACATACCAATGTTACAATAATACTAGCTTTTGTAATTGTCCATGTATTTACCTTTACTGCAATTTTTATTTATTCATATGGCCTCAAGTTACTGTCTGTCTAGTGTCCCTTCATTTCACCCTGAAGGACTCCTGTTAGCATCTCCTGCAGGGCAAGTCTAGTGATAACAAACTCCCTCTGGTTTATTTATCTGGGAATGTTTTAATGTCTTTCTTCACTCCTGAGGGACAGTTTTGCTGGATGTTAGATTCTTAGTTGACAGGATTTTTTCTCTTAGCACTTTGAATATATCAGCCCATTGCCTTCTGGCCTCCAAAGTTTCTGACGGGAAATCTGATAATCTTGTTGAGGGTCTCATGGGTGACAAAATGCTTCTCCCTCATTGTTTCAAGTTTCTCTCTTTGTCTTTGAAAAGTTTGGTTATTATGTGTCTTGCTGTGGGTGTCTTTGAGTTCGTCATCGATGGAGTTCATTGAGCTTCTTAGATGTTTATATTAATATCTTTAACCAAATTTGGAAAGTTTTGAGCCATTATTTCTTCAGGTATTCTGTCTGCCTCTTTCTCTCTCTTCTCCTTCTGGGATTTCCACAGTGAGCGTGTTGGCCTCCTTGATGATGTCCTGCAATGCCTTGTGGTCTGTTCACTTTTCTTCTATCTTTTTTCTTCCTGTTTCAGAGACTTGATAATTTCTGTTGTCCTATCTTCAAGTTTGCTGATTTTTTTTTCTTCTGCCCACTCACATCTGCTCAAATCACGCCCCCTAGTGAATTGATTAATTCCATCTTCTTCATAAGTTGTTTTCTTGGCTTTCTCCATGTCTTCATTTACTTCTTTAAGTGTGTTTAAGACCGTTGTTTTAAAATGTTTGTCTGTGAGATCCACCATGAGGTCTTTTTTGGAGACAGTTTCTGTTGATTATTTTTTTTTTCCTTTGAATGGTCCATACTTTCCTGTCTCTTTGCATATCTTGTGATTTTTTGTTAGAAAACTAGACATTTGAATCTAATAATGTGGTACCTCTGGAAATCAGATTTTCCCCCTTCACCAGGGTTTTTTGTTTGGTATTACTGAGTTTTGGTTTGTTTGTTTTCTTTTTATTGTTGTAGGCTGTCTGTGTGCCAGTGATCAGCCTGAGGTGTCAATGTAAGGTCTTCTCAGATCTTTTCTGAGCCTGCACCTTTCCTAGGTATGCGTGGTCTCCTTCTAATTTCTCCTGTGTGTGTCATTGCTTTTGAATATTCTAGTCTTTAATGTCTGGCTTCCAAAAGGGAAAAAGAGAAAAATGAAAGGGGGAAAATAATTCTGACCCTTTAAATCCCCTGGAAGTCAATTCAGCTGCAAGAAGAGGGCTTGCAACAATGGGTGGGGGTGCAACAACAGTGGCCCCTGCCTCTTTGTCTGAACCCCTGTGATCAGAGCACACAGCCCCTATATTTGGAGAAGAGGGTGCTTTTCTGCCTAACCTGGTTCCTGCTGGCTGCATGCAAGCTGCTCTAAGAACACTTCCTGCCGTGGGGCTGGGAGTAGGGGATGGATAGCTGCTACTGTGCTCAGAGCTGAAATTGATGGAAATTAACTGCAATTTACCATCCAAGCCTTTCCCTGGAAGTTGCAAGCTTTCAATAGCCTGGAGTTCCAAAATAGTTACATAGGACAAATTCTGCCCATGTAATTGCTGCCCAGGTGGAGAGACAGATTCCTAGTCCTCCCTACTCTGCCATCTTCTCTGTCTAGTTCTGTTTTGACCTTTGGAGTGAGCACCACCAGGTCTTCACCTTGGAAGCGCCTCTGTTTTATTTCACAACAAGCTCCTTGAGCCAAACATCCAACAGGACTCAAGCAACTTGAGTCATGGGCAGGAGAGGAGCCTTACAAAAACATACCACAGAGTTTGGTCCCCTCAGACTGAAGTTGCAAAGGTGAACAGCAGGCAAGATTAAAATCTGTAATACTGTAACTGTAGAGCATTAACTCAGGATTATGTCTCATATTTGGAAATTGATCCCTTGCGGTCTTTCCCTTTGGTTTTATTTATTTATTTATTTTTTATTTTTTTTTGAGACAGAGTCTCGCTTTTCTTGTCCAGGCTAGAGTGAGTGCTGTGGTGTCAGCCTAGCTCACAGCAACCTCAAACTCCTGGGCTCAAGCGATACTCCTGTCTCAGCCTCCCGAGTAGCTGGGACTACAGGCACGAGCCACCATGCCCAGCTGATTTTTTATTTCTATTTTTAGTTCACTTGCTAATTTTTTCTATTTTTAGTAGAGACAGGGTCTCACTCTTCCTCAGTCTGGTCTCAAGCTCCTGAGCTTGAGCGATCCTCCCGCCTCAGCCTCCCAGAGTGCTAGGGTTACAGGCGTGAGCCACTGTGCCCAGCCTCCCTTTGGTTTTGAATGAGAAGTTTTGGATACAAATTAAATCCTATTTCATAGAGCCCCAATAAGCTCAGGGAGCTCTTATCCCTTGAAGAAGAAAGAAGTGGGAGATATAAAGGGATACCCAAGGGGTCCAAGCAGATTCATGAATCACAAATAACCATAAAGAGCAGGTGGGATATATTTAATATTCGAGGTTGCCTTCTGGGAGGAGAACCTGGCTGAGTTTCCCAGGCCTCCATAAACGATAGGACACTGGACCAGGTACAGCTTCAGGGGCCTGTGGCAGTTGGACAGATTTTCTGCCCCAAGACACAACTCGTATATTCTGGCCATGGCTGCTGAGGAAGCAACGTAAAAGTGAGGACCTCGTGCAAGTGTTCTGCTGAATTTTGGGAGAGAAAAAGATGAGAATGGATGAACTGTTCTGCATGCCTAACAGCATTTCACCTTCAGCTGCCCTTCCCTTTTTATATGTGTTGTTATAGTTGACTGACCAAACTAGTCTTGACAGAGAGGCTGTTTTCTTTGTAGTGACAAGGGTTTTTCCTAAAGCAATTAGAAAATATCAGGTAGAAGGGAAAATAGGATGGATGAGGGCCAGGAGAAGTTGCCTGGAGACTGTCAAGCGCTGGGACCCTCCTCTGGGCCCCACAGGATTTGGGGACAGATGCTGTATTCATGGGAGGGGACACTCCCAGTGGGGGCCTCGGGACATCCCCAAGAGGTCATAATTGGGCACTCCCTCCCTTTTCTGAGTGCTTTTGCCCTCGTTATGCCACTTACATAATTCCTTACTTTATTTATACTGCATGCTGTTGAATATGCATAAACCACAGAATCATAGGGTCTCAGGGCAGAGGGAAACTGGGGGGAGGTGTGGTAGGCTGAACAAGGGCAGGCCCCCAACTCATCCCTGGAACTTGTAAATGTTTCCTCGTTTGGAAACGGAGTCTTTGGAGATGTGATTAAGTTAAAGATTTAGGGGAAGTTATTTTGGATTATCAAGAGTGGGTCCTAATTGCAATCCCATGTTTCCGTATAAGAGGAGGCAGAGAGAGATTTGGAATACACACAGGAAAGAAGGCCACGTTTATTGCAGCACTATTCACAATAGCAAAGATATGGTAGCAAACTAAGTGTCCATCAGTGGACAATTGAACAAAGAAACCGTGTTACATACATGCATTGGAATACTATTCAGCCATAAAAAGAATGAAATCATGTCTTTTGCAGTAATGGATGGAACTGGAGGCCATTACCTTAAGTGAAACAATGCAGACCCAGAAAGACAAATACTGCCTGTTCTTACATAAAAGTTGGAGCTAAATAATGTGTACATGTGGAAGTAGAGTGCGGAGTGACAGACAGTGGAGACTGGGAAGGGTGGAGGCTGGAGAAGGGTGGGTGGATGATGAGAAATTACTTAATGGGTACAATGTATGTTACTCCAGTGACAGATGCACTAAAAGCCCTGACTTCACCACTATGCAGTAGTAACAAAATTATGCTTGTACCCCATAAATTTATACAAACAAAAAAAGGAAAGAAAAAGAAGAAGAAAAGAAGGCCACATGAAGATAGAGGCAGAGACTCGAGTGATGCGGCCACAGACCAAAGTGAATCTGCAGACACCAGACGCTGGAAGAGCCAAGGAGTGAATGCTCCCCTGGGGCTGCCAGAGGGGGTGCTCTTGGTTTGGACCCGGTGACACTGATTCCAGACTTCTGGCCTCCCGAACTGTGAGAGAATTAGTGTAGACTGGTTTTTGCCTCTTAAGCCACCAAGGGTATGATAATTTATTACAAAACTGCCTCAAGAAACTAATACGAGGTGTCACTTGTTACAGCCACCCACTCAGGCAACTGTCCCGCTGGAGAGGTCCTTGACAGATGTCTGCCTGAGCAGCCCCTGCCTGGTCCTGTCACTTCCCGGGAAGTCCCATTCTGCCGTCAGAGGTCTGATAGTCACAATGGTTTTCACGAAGTCTGTGATTCCACACATCCGTCTCCAGCCACTGCTCAGCGTCACCTGCCCTCTCTGTGTGCATTGACATCTGCTGTTCTGGCTCACTAGCCAAATTGTCGTTGATGGGCAAGTGGTTTCTATTGTACTGCAAAGTGCTTCTGATACTGCACCTTACAATTAGTCTTCTTCCACTTCCGAGAGTCTTCGAGGTGCCAGTTTTCTTCAGCTTTTCCGTCATCAGTCAATACGATAATCATGGTAATAAAAATGACATTATTTTGCACCTACAGCATGGTCTTTCCTTTTTGGAGCCCCTGTTTTTTAAACTATCTTGTGAGAGGTAGCTAAGTGAGTATTTTTGTCAAACATAAAAACATGGAAAATGAGGCACAAAGAGGTCAGCGAGCCATGGTTATAATCCAGTGTCCCTTTGGTTTCATCACAGTCACTACCCTGGGATGCAAAGTGGTGTATGTGTAGTCGAGGGGGTGTGAGAAAACCCCAGGGGATATAGGAAGAAAATACTATTAATAGGGCCTGCTCATCTCTATGTTTAATCTGAAATTAAGAAAACATTGAGCTTTGCTGATGTTTGACAAGTCAATAGTCCGTGTATATAATTTATGAATAAATGAATGTCACGTGTATTTAAAAATCGTTTACTGATGGAGGTGTATTCGCTTAATGAAGTCATTGTTCTTTTTAGTCAAGACTGATAGTTTAAGCTTTAATTCAGGCCGATATTTATGCACGAACATGTGGACACAAATTGGTTGGTGATAATGAGATTACCGAATTAGTTTAGTTTAACTGATTGTCTATTAGGGGAGCCAGACGTGTCAACAATGACTAATACACAAAGCACATAGAAGCAGAGACAGACAGAGGGAATAACTTTTGAAAAATTAAAATACTCCACAAGTTTGCGAAGTGGGATAGAGTCAGCTGACTTTCCCTGCCCTTGACTCCTGGTTTGTATCTGCCACTTAATGCCGATGGCGGGGGCAGCAGAGGGCAGTCTGAGGTCAGCTCTCACTGACCCGGGGCCCAGGCATGCAGGGCGCAGCCACCGTGGCACAGGACAGGGACACACCATCCAATACATCACCAGCGGCTGTGTGCACACCTCCTTGGCAAAGTAATTCATTGGAATTTAGTGACCAATTTTCCTATGCCTTTTTTTCTTTTTTTGAGAGATACCTGATACAGTTTATTTTTTTATTTTTATCTACAAAATATCACTCTCCAGAGTGCTCTGCAGGCTTGAGAGAGCCATGAAAGGTGTGGAGGGACCCATTTTGGCTCTGTAGGTGTCAGACTTTGCCTAGATTTCTGCCCCTACCGCCCCATTTCCCATCACGTGACCAAAACGTGAAACCCTCTCCGTCAATTTCAGACCAGTGCTACTTGGGGAGTAAGTACCTAAGTAGTTCCCTCTTCAGGGGCTTTTAACTACTTTATGTCTCATTTTCTTATCTATAAAATGGGGAATAAAATAGTACCTACGTTATAGGGTTGTCATGAGGAAGAAGTGAATCATGTATTTAAATTTCTTAGAATAGTGTTTGCCACACAATCTATGGTCAGAAGGTGTAAGCCAGTGTTATTGCTGCTGTCAGCATGACTGAAAAAGTGTAGACTTCATGCTGACACGCTTCCTAAGTCTCCCATCTGGCTGGTGGGGAGCCCTCTTCTAAAATAGGTGCCTGGACTACTTTGAACCTGAGCTCCTCAGATACTGAGACCTTCCGTTCCTGTCCACCATGGGTGTGCCACGTCCATCATTTAAGGATCCCCAGGACCCTTTAGAAAGCTTCTATAAGTCATCAGGCTCCCAGGACAAACCAATTTCCTAGAGCAGGGAGTTCTCAAAGGTTGGTCCCTACTGACCTTCTGGCACCTTCACTGGACTTTGCAGAAGTCGAATCACACTGAATTCCAGGATAGTTTTACTATCGTTTTAATTGAAGATTTAAATTCTTGTTTAAAAAATCACAGATATAGTACCTATTTACAAAGGCACATTGAGTCATGTATTAATATTTGGTTATACAGTAGTAAGCAGAAAAGGACAGTTGGTTCCTGGAAGCATTTGCTTTTATATAAAAAATATATATGTATATATATATGTACTGAAAAATAAGGAAAATGGGTGCCTTAGACAGAGTTTATCTGGATTTAACCAAAGCATTTGACAAATTTACATTGACAGGTTCAGTATGTTTGTAGATCAGATGGAAACATATGAGCTGGATGCTAGTACAATTAGGTAGGATTAGAACTGGATGAATAACTATGCCCAAGGGAAGGCTCCCAGGAACATGCCACAGGGCTTTGTCCCCAAGTTTATTTTGTTCAAAAATGTTAGCAGTGATTTGCGGTAGCCAGCGCATGATGGAATTGGGATCCAAAAAGGTCTTGACAGGCTGGAACAATTAGCCTGAATCCAACAAGATGAGATTTAGCAGAAACAATTGTAGGGCCCTGCACTTGCATCCAAACAACGAACTATACAAAAACAGGATGAGAAAAGCGTGACAAGAGAGGGGCTGCTTTTCAGCACAGGTGCGGACGATGGGCATGAGCTTTGATGAGGATCCACAGGATGAGGCCACCGTCAACAGTACGAATTTCACTTCCAGGCCGCCCTGTTAGTGGCATTGTAGCACAAGAGAAGCAGTTATCCTCCTCTGTCCTTGCTGTTTAGACTACAGATGAAGGATGGGGTTCAGTTCTGGTCTCCTGACCCGGAGATCCCTTGGAGGACAGAACCAGGGTCTCAACAGGACACTGGAACATGTTCTCCCATGAATTGTAGATCGGCTTGGGAATGCTTGCTTTATAGAGAAGATTATGTGAGAGAACACGATAGTTGTCTTCAGACATTTTAGGTTGCCATTTGATATTCGAAGGGTTGTCACATGGGAGAAGAATTAAACTGTTTCTGGGGTGGCCCTCAAGATGACAACAAGGGGCAATGGGTAGAAGCCACTGCTATGAAGCCAGAGTGTGACATAAAGTAAAGATTTCTGTTATTACTGAAACTTCCAGCCGTCAACAGACAGATTGGGCTGTAGTCAGAACAGGCAGTAGAACTAGTAGTTCAAAGTTGAGATTGCCGGCCAGAATTTAAGGAAATGTTGATTTAAAGGTGGCCCATGTTTTTTTAGATTCCAAATGTATAGGTGACAAAGATCATTAAAATATTAATGGCGTGATGTGTGTTTGTGCCCAGTGTAAAGCAGCCAAACTTCTGCACAAAAGTGGCCCCAGAACCACATAAAAACAAGGCCCAGATTTTTTTTTTCAAAGATGAGTTTGAGATCAGCTTAAATGCCTAAGCAAATGATCCCTGGGAGGCTGAAAGTCCTTCATCATGGAGCATGAAAGAGATGACCTTGAGTTAGAAGACTTGATGTCAGGATTTTACAATGATCCCTGTCTTTGTTAAAATAATATAGTTATTTCAAAATACATAATTTTCAGTGGGGTTGCAGCATCATAGCTTGTCAGGATTAGCTGGCTAAAAAACTCTTCCCCACCTAACTGGATCAATTACCCAATCTAATAGAGTTGTTTAGAATTGTCCATCTGGCTAACAAAGAGTGCCTGCCAAAAGTGATTAGTTTTGTATTACCTTAATTGATTTTTGAGTAATTTTCTCCCCAAGAAGTTCAATTGCACCTCGAGGGGTCATAGAATCTTCATAGAGAAAAACAATTTTTTTTTTCTGATTTGCTGGTACAGGAAGGCATGTGTCCAAGTCATGCATAAAAGTTATACAGGTTGAACTTACCTGAAATGCTTGGGAGTAGAAGTGTTTTGGATTTCAGAATTTTTTCTTTTTGGATTTTGAACTATTTGCAATATACTTACCAGTTGAGCATCCCTCATTAAAAAATCCAAAATGTGAGATGCTTCCATGAGCATTTCCTTTGAACATCATGTTGGTCCCCAAAATGTTTCAGATTTTGGAGCATTTTAGATTTCAGATTTTAGGATTAGGGATACTGAACCTATACAAAGTAGTTCAAGTATACATTCCTGTCTGCTATTCAAATAAGGCTTTTTCAGCTGCCAATACATGAAATGATATGGCTTTATTAACTCTCGTGATGGGCCTGGAGGTAAGAGGAGTTCCTGGCTGGTTAATTCAGCTTCTCAAGATGCCAGGACCCTCATTCAGCAGCTCTGCAGCTCTCCCGGCTTCCCTGCACGGATGCAAGGTGGCTGCCACAGATCACATCTTCACAGGACAGCATCCAAAGCCAGATGTGTCCCCTTTAAGAGAAAGGAAAACTTTCCCAAGAGACCTGCAACTCCTTTGCCGTACTTTGCACCATATGTCCTGCCATTTTGAAAGATTATGATATGGTTTTGTAGACCTTGAAACTGGCCACTTAATGCAGTCTGGGAGTTATGGCCCTAAAATAATTCATTTTTAAATTTTTATTTTAAGTTAACATATATACATTTGACATTTTTTGGGTGTACAGTTCTATGAATTTTAACACATGTAGTTTCATGTACATGTATGTAGCAACACATACAGAACAGCTTGATCATGCCAAAAAATTGTCCCATGCTCTCTCTTTGTGTCTAAGTTCATGAGAGGTATTGGGTTCCAGTTTTTTGTTTTTCCTTGTAATGTCTTTGGTTTTGGTATCAGGGTAATGTTAGCTTCATCAAATAGACTGAGAAGTGTTCCTTCCTTTTTTACATTCTAGAAGACAGTGTGTAGAATTGGCATTATTTACCAATAAAGTAAAAAAAGTTTCGATGTTTGGTAGAATTTGCCAATGAAGCCATCTGGGCCTCAAGATTTCTTTTTTGGAAAGTTTTAAACGATGAATGCAATTTCTTTAATAGGGCTATTCACTTTGTATCTTTCATTTTTGGTGAGTTTTGTGTTACCGGAGGAATTGGTCCATTTCCTTTGTCGTTCTTGCTAGTGGTTTAGATATTATATAAACCTACATTGAAAACCCCATCAGACAATGTTATAATTTTTGTTTTCGAGCATCAAACATTTTTTTTTAAAGAACAAAACAGGATGAGAATAATCTATTATATTTGCCAGATGTTTACCATTCCTAATGTTCTAAGTTCCCTACTGGTATCATTTTCTTTCTCTCTAAAGAACATCCTTTAAAATTGTTTGTAGAGCAGGTCTGCTGACAATGAATTTCTGTGTTTTTCTTCATCTGAAAAATGTCTTTATTTTGAATTCATTCCTGAAAGATATTTTCACTGGATGTAGAATTCCGGGTTGACAGTTCGTTTCTCTTGGCACTTTAAACATGTCATTCCACCTCCTTCTGGCTTCAATGTTTTACGATGAAAATCTACAGTCATTTGAATCATTGCTTCCCTGTTGTTCAAGCATCCTTTTTCTCTGTCTGATTTCTAGATATTTTTCTTTGTCTTTATCCTTCATCAATTTCATTAAGATGTGTCTGGCCATGTATTTCTTTGATTTATCCTGTTTGGGGCTCACCGAGCTTCTTGAATCCATTGGTTTATTCTATTCACAAATTTGGTAAGTTTTCAGTCATTATTTATTTCAGTATTTTTTCTTCTCTGCAGCCTTTTGCATCCCTTTTGTGACTCTGTGAACATTAATCACAGGAGAGGAGAAAGACTAGTAATTTCTATTGGCCTGTCTTCCAGTTTACTAACTCTTCTGTCATCTCCGTTTTATAATCGAGCCTATCAATAGAGTCTCTTTGTTGTTGTTACGTTTTTTCAGTTCTAACATTTTCATTATTTTCTTATTTATATCATTTGTTTCTTTGTTGAGATTTTCTGTCTTTTCATTCCTCTCAGGAAGATTTGAACTTGTTGCAGTATTTCTATAATGGTTTCATTAACGCCTTTTTCGGATGACTCCAACACGTGTGTCATTGGCACCTGCTGACTGTGATTTCTTATGATGCAGGTTGAAATTTTCCTAGTTGTTCACATGCAATGAGTTTTGTATTATACTCTGGACACTGAATATGATGCTATGAGACTCTGGGCCTTCTTTAAATCTTATGGAGAATGTTGATATTTTTGGTTAAGCAGGAAAATTGACTTGGTTGGGTGTGGAGCGAAAATTCTGACCGGCTTTCTTTGGGCTGTGGTTCCAATATCTGTTTGGTGTTTAAAGCCTTTGCAATGCTTTTCAGATCTGTTCTGCTCGTGCACTGCCCACTGGCCCCTCTGGGAGCTGTGTAGGGCTCTGTCCTGTTTTCTATTTTTCAAAGTCTATGGCATGCTGTTTAGGGTCGGACTGATGCCTGAGCAGCTTGTAGGTGAGCCCAGGATTTGATAAATAAAAAATTATGGGGAGTCGCTTTGCCAAGTCCTTCACTGTCCGACATCTCCCTGACGCTTTCCAGTTCCTTGGGGCTCCCCTTGTCATTCCTACAGCCAGCGAGCTCAGGCTTTATTTGTCCTGCTCTACTGCACACTTTCCATGGCTGTACCAGCTTCCTGATGCAAGCAGCAAGAGCACGGAAAGAGAAAAAAGCACAATGGGTTGGTCCCTTCTTGAGACAATGCCTCCTTTGACCAGAGGGTAAGGTTCTCCTCCTTCGGAGCTCTTAGGCACCTGCAGGTTACATGAAGAGATAGAGAAATGAACAAACATCAGGTATTTTCCCCACTCTCTCTGAGTGTTAGTTGATCCCTTTCCCATCCCTCAAGCCAGAACTAGAGGCTCCTTAAAGCTCTCACCATCCTCGCCAGTGCCCACTGCCGGCGGTCATGCTGCATTGCAGCTAGCCTGGGGGCACTCGAGGAAAAAATACAGTAAACTCTTTGCTGGTTTGGTGGTGCTTCAAATTCAGGACTTCTTCCCCAAGCCACCTGCTACTAGTTTGCAGAATTCTCAGACAGCTGCTCCGTGCATTCTGTGCAGGTTGCACAGCTGCATTTAGTGGAAGAAACAGGATGCAGTGTTGTTCCATCTACCCGTTTCCAGAAACTCTTGGAAATTTTTCACCGTTTTCTTGAGCCTAAGGGGCTAATTGAATATTCTATCATAAATGAGGTCACTGTATCTGAGTTATGGAGAACTGTAGGGGGTGGTCCATGAAATACTGAGCGAATGCCCCAAGGACTCGCCAGCTATCTGAGGATATCAGCTGTCATGAGACTTTCACCGTCACTAACCTGTGAACATCTGAGTTCATAATTGACAATCATTCTCAACCTCGAGAGCTAAGCTCCGAAATCCATCATAGTTCAATTTCTTTTTGGAAATGGTGTGCTTATAACAAGATTTCACAGCAAACTAATTTCCAAATAGTTTCCTTTAAATTGAGTTTAAGGTACTGACTTATTGACTTTTTCTTTCAGGAAGCTTTTGCCAAGGCAAGAATCGGGGCAGGGGCTCCCTAAGTACTGGGGACGTCAGGGTTTGGTTCAATTTATCAATATTTCCTTGGCACGTGTTATTGAAGAAATCTTCATCCCTGCTATGGTGACTTAAGCATTCCTTTTATATACTAATCCCTCCAATAGCATTGCTAAAGAAGAGGCAGGTAAGAGTCAGGAGGAAGTAATTCCTCTGTCCTACTTTAAGAGGTCTAGATCTTGGAAAGAAATAAACAGAGATTAACTCTGAAGACCACAGATTGGATGATATTTCTAAGAGTGGTTTGTTCGTTTTCCTTGATAAATATTTTTTAAAGACACCATTGAAGAAAAATAAATTCTGTATGTCTCATGTGAATCCTAGGATTTTTCAACTGTTTACTCCACTTCTAAAGTTTTAGTTTAAAAATATAAATGAAATTGGATATTCACAATCCAGGAAGCATAACATTTGAGTTTAAGTCCAAATTTAAAACCTCGAATCTTCAGTGAAATGGAAACCTGTCAAAATGATTACACTATCCCCTGTTGACGGCTAGGTTTTAAAAAGCCAGACAGAGTTGTTTATTTTTGACTTTTGTTTTTTAAATGCAGAATGTCATGGCCTCTTTTCCACATCACTGTCCCTTTGTATCGCATTGCATTGCATCTAGGTGTGCCCAAGGCCCGTGATCTGTGTGGGACAAAGGCATGTTTTTCATACGGGATTTTGTGAAGTCATTTTTCTCAGCTATTTCAGATCACAAGTTACCATCTTCCAAAGTCCTGCACCCTTGGCCCTCTACCCAATGTGTGGACATAGGGTTACAGACACACCCATGAGTGTCTTCTAAAGCTTCCAGGTTGTTTCAGCCTTCATCAGCCTCCAGTAGCTACTACAAAATATTTACTCCTGGCTGGTCATGGTGGCTCACACCTGTAATCCTAGCAGTTTGGGAGGCTGGGGTGGGAGGATTGCTTGAGGTCAGGAGTTCAAGACCAGCCTGGGCACCATAGTGAGACCCCCATCTTTAAAAAAATAGAAAAAATTAGCTGGGCATGGTAGCGCACACCTGTAGTCCTAGCTACTTGGGAGGCTGAGGCAGGAGGATTGCTTGAGTCCAGGAGTTTGAGGCTACAGTGAGCTATGATGACACCACTGCACTCTAGCCCAGGCAACACAGCAAGACCTTGTCTCAAAAAATAAAAATAAAAAAAAAGAATAAAAAATTTACTTTTACTTTGTACTCAAAGAAGTTAATAATTTCTGGAGATGAAACAATGGAATTTATTATCATCTAGGGTCTGATTTGGATAAGACTTATGGCATATATATGTATTTAATGTGGTGTGATTTTGTTTTTAATATGTGGTATAGTGATGAGGCCCCAGAAGAACAATTTTCTGTGCAATTCTAATTTTGCACAAAAGGATCTGGATTGCGGTTGTATAATATTCTATATAATAACGGTTGGTGCCAAGTGACATCTGACTTCTGTACCACTTGGAAAGCTGCGGCACGTGTTTGTTCCGCAGAGGAAGTCATCAAGTTTCAGCTGCACTCTTGGCTCGGCAGAACGGTTTGCTCTCAAAAACTATTTCATGTGGACACTTGAAAGCATTAAAAAGAGAAATAACTTACTGTTTTATTGCAAACATATTACACGCTGCTATGGAAGCAATAAGACTGTCCAAAAATAGGGGACCGATTGAGAAAACCACGGCTTTCTGTAAGGTGTTATATGACCAATTTTGTTGTGAAGAGTTTCAGTGACGTGGGAAATATTTACAACAGAACGTCAAGGAAAAACGGATGGGAAAATATGATCTTATCGATTTTGTTTATTTGCTTAGAAAAAAATGGGAAAAACATATACAGGTGTTATCTCCAGGTGGTGGGTTGATTTTTAATTTCTTATTCATATTTTCTTTTCCAGTTTTCACTATTATAAATAATATGATAAACAACATGATGCAGAAATCTTCGTCCAAATTTCTGGTCACTTCCTTAGGACAGATTCCAGAAAGGGAATTACTGAATCAAAGGAAAAGAACAGTAAAAAGGAACTGTTTTATCTAAACAGATTGCCAAATTAGTATCCAGGAAGTCTGTGCCAAGGTCTGTTCCCATCAGTGTGAGTGAAGAGGCTTAGCAAAGTGTGCACACTGAGTTTCCTCACTTAGAAATACAACCTGTGCTTACTGGGAATATGGAAAATGCTAGCCCATTATTGCCTTAATTTGCATCTATTTTCATATTATTGAAGTTGAACATTTTCCACATGTTCAACATTTGTATGTTTCCTTTGTGAATTATCTGTTGACATCTTTTAGCATTTCTATTTTAATGAATTCCTTTGTATTTGAAGAATCTTATCCTTTTGCCATATTCATTGCATAGAGCTTTTCTAGATTATTGCTAAATAGTTCATTTGCTCTCTAATGTTTTTAACATGCAGAGTGTGTTCTCAAGTCTATGAATCTTTCCTTTTTGTTTTATTGATTTTAAGCTTAGAAAAGTTTTTCCTCATTTTACCTATATATTTCTCAAATTTGTATCCTCTAATTTCTGTTTTAGTGTAAAAATGTGAAATGAGCAACAAAATTGATTTTTCCTTCCAAAGTCTTAACCTATCTTCCCAGCATCATTTGTCAACTAAGCTGCCTTTTCCCCATTCAATCATTTCTGTTTATTATCTAGATTTACTAGGGCTTATTTCTGAACTGTCCTGTTTTATCTCCTATCAATTCTTTCATCAGTACTTTTTTTTATTATTGTAGTTTTATAATGCAGTATTGTAGTAATGCTAGACAGAGCATTACTGTTCTTAATTATTTTTGAAGATTTTCCTGCCCTGCTCATTCTTCCAGATGACTTTAAGAATAATTGGGAAGTCTTCAAAAAAAAATATTCCATAGGGATTTTTACTAGAATTGCATTAAATGCATCATTTAATTTGGGAAGAATAAACATCTTTCCAATAACCCTTCCACCAAGAACCATGGTATTCTTCTCTGTTTTTTAAACGACTTTAAAAATATCTCACTAAAGTTGTATAGGTTTCTTCATATAGGTCCTAAATGTCATTTTTAAGTTTATTCTGGGTTATTTTGTTGCTTCTTAGTAATGATAAATTAGAGACTTTGCTTGGGGGTCATATTTTCTATCATTTATTTCATCACTATTGGTTAATTATTACTGGCTTTGTGGTTAAAACCATGGACCCTGGAGTCAGACTGCGAACACTGGGACCCCACCTGCCACCAGGCCTGGCAGGCACAAATCAGGCAGAATCTCTCCTGGTTTCTACTTCCTGATTTAGAACGTGAACTAATAAGACCCACCTCGTTGGTGTGTTGTGGGGATTAAATGAGTTAATTCATGTCCTTCTAAACACAATGCCTGGCGGATAGAAAATGCTCAATAAATGTTGGCTGTTGTGAACAGCTTGTCTCCTCCATCCGTTCTTTTATCCCTGTTTTGGAATTGCTGCCTTCACAGGTTAGAGCTCCCAGATCTTGGCCTCCAGGTCTCTCAGCTTTTACCTCCTAAATACCTATCTCTGCTATTTTGTTCTGCGTGGTTGCTCCAGGCCACTTAGCAGCCACTATTTTGGCATGACTATGAATTTGCATATTGAAAAACCCATGCTTTTTAGTTCCTGAAAGTCTTTGGTGTACTCTAAGTCCACCCGTTGACAGTGCATATTCCGTTTCTTTCTTTTCTCCCCGCCCCCACTTCTTATCAGGGTCTTCTTCTTCCTTCCCTTGTAGTTCGGTGGGAGCCAAGTACCTCAAAGGCTCAGTTTGGTCACCGTCTCTTGTCACTGCCTGCCCTGAAGTGAGTTACCATTTCTTTGCCCGCCTGTGGTTTTCTGTTCTTCTCTCCCGAGTCAGGGCAAAGGCAAACCCACAGGTCGGGGGAAGCTCTGTGGTTTCCACGCTATGGCTAACCAGGAACAGGGGCACCTCCTCCCATGAGATCAAGGAGGAAGTCCCCCTCTGTGGTGTCCCAGCCGCAGGGAGACACCAGCCACAGAGCAGATTGTCCCCAGGTGGTCAGGAGTCAGCAAACTCAAGACCACCCGCTAACCCCCATCCCCCGCAGAGCCTGCCGGAGTGAATAGGTGTGGCCCTTTCTTGGGGGACCTCCCGGGTGAGGCGGGCTCCCTTTCTGCCAGCCCTGGAGGACGTGCTGAGCCTCTCTACCTTCTTTCTGTCTCCTCTCTGGAGACCCGCCTGCCCTGGTAGGTGCCCACTCCAGAGGGGACTTGCCTCGAAGCTGGGAGGGACAGTGAGTTGGTAGCTTGCTGTTGCGTGCTCACAATCCCTTAACTTTGCATTTCTGTTCAATTTTCTAAATGGTTATTGCTGCCACATAAGAAAACTGTTGATTTTTAAAATGTTTGTCTGGTATACCCAGCCACTGTGACTAAATTCCCAGAATTACAATTGAGTCATTTCTTTTTCCTAAATAGATAATCATACTATCCTCTGAATTGTGATAATCTTGTCTTCTGCATTCCTGTAGTGATCTTTCTTACTTGTATTTCAAGTCGTAATATTGGCCAGAACATCGAGAACAACATTGAATAAAAATGATAGCAAGCATCTTTGGGGTATTGCTTATTTTCATGGAAATTCCTCCTGCGTGTGAGGATATATGCTGTTGCCTTGCGATAGATCACTCTTGCTTTGCCGAGGATTATGCTTTTCCTAATCTTAAAAAGTCCTGCAGGAATTTTATATTTTACCCAGCTTCTTTGCAACATCCATGGAAATTGCCATGGTTTTTATTGCATCTATTGATTTATTATATTAATTGATTTTTCTAATATGAAATTGTACTCAAGTTCTGGAATGATGTGTACTTGGCCATGGTAGACTATGTTTTTAGAATATTTTAAATTAGATTTTCCAGTTCCGGCTTTGGGATTTTTGCATGTGAGATGTGTCGTTTGTTTTTCTTCTGTGTGTTGTGGTATCACGGTTATTATATATTGACTTGCCTTCTTTTTCTTCATTCTGCAACAGCCTGTATAATATGGGAAGTATCTCTTTCTCAACAGCATGAAAAACTCAGATGTAATTTTTTCCTAATTTGAGAAGCTTTTCAAGTATTTTTTACAAATTGTCCTTCAGTTTTTTAAATCTTCTTTCACCTTTTTTTTCTATCTTGCCTGTCTGCCTGCCTGCCTTCCTTTTTAGAGACAGTCTCACTCTGTTGCCCAGATTGGAGTACAATGGCATGATCATAGCTCACTGCAGCCTCAAACTCCTGGGCTCAAGTGATCCTCCTACCTCAGCCTCCAGAGTAGCTGGACTACAGTGCGTACCACTGCACCCAGCTAATTTAAAAAAAGATTTTTTACAGAGACAGGGTCTCGCTATGTTGCCCAGCCTGGTCTTGAACTCCTGGCCTCAAGCAATCCTCCCACCTCAGCCTCCCAATGTGCTTATATTGTAATAAAAGCCTACAGTCTCGTGTCTGTAGGCATGAGCCACCATGCCTGGCCTGTTTTTCTACATTTTCTTAAGTCAATACTTATAAATCTTTTTTCAATAAGACCACTAATTTCCCCCAAATTTAAAAAAATGTTAGCTTTCAGTTATACAAAGTACAGTATTTCATAATTTTTACCTCTTCTATATTTGTTGCTACCTAGCTTTTGTCACTTGTAATTTTATTTGAATCTTTCTGGATTAGATTTGCCATTTACATATTTTATAATTTTTTCCAAAGAATTCTCTTTTTATGATACGATGCTTACCATATCTGTTTGTGTATTTCCCAATTAACTAATTCTTCCCTTAACCTAATTATATCATTACCCCATTTCCTTTATGTCTAACTTTTCCAAACTTTTCTTTGAATGTTCTTTCCTTTTTTTCTAATCTTTTAAAATAATGAAATTATTTTTTATGCTTTGAATTACCTCTGAGAACAACTTTGATTAATACCTAGATATTTGAGTTGTATAATCTTTTCATTGTCATTTTCTTTATAATCTATTATATTGCATTTCTATTCTTTACTGATCAGCAGAGTGTTTTCAATTTCAGATCGATTTAGGGATCTCTGCTTAAATGTTTACTACTAAGTCCCAGTTTCTTTGGGCTTAAGTAGGAGTACATGGCCTGCTTATTTCAGCTTTGGAAAATGAGTTGCTGTTTTCCTTGTGATCTAGTTTATAATTCTATATTTATAAAGGTTTCATGAATGTCTTAAGAGGTGTAGTCTTCATTTGCCACAGCATTCAGTGTATGGCTAATAATTTAGTCATTACAACTGTATTGCTTAAATTATCACCTTGGAAGATAATATGGCTTAATGGAAAAAGCAAATCTTTGAGAGTCAGGGTCAAATAGGGTGCAAATCTGGGTTTTATTACAATTAATGGCATTATCTTATACAAGTCACCTAATATCTGACCCTCCCTCATGCCTTAGTGAAATTGGGACATCAGTTGTTGTTATGAGAAGTAAAGTACCTTAACAATGTGCCTGGCTTGTAGTTCCTCACAATAAATGATAACTATTATTAATTTTTGTCCATTTGATCTGATATTGACCTATAGCGCATCAAATTCTTCTCTCTCTTTGCTCAGAAAAATGTCTTGTTTTTGTCCCTTTGAGTATTCTCAGATACTCGTGTCTATTATCTTTCTCTCTCATCATTTTATTTCTTCCTTATTTTCCTTCTGTTTTTATTTAGAGTAAGTCAGGGCTGTGGGTTATTGATATGATTCTCTCTGCTGTTTCTGCTGTTGCTACTATTTATTATGCTACTGCAAATGCTTCTTTCTCTCACATAATATTTTCCAAAGAGCACTTGTGTTTACCTCCACAAAATTAATATACCAATACACTATTTTTAGGTAATGTAACAGAGGAGTTCTAAGTAGAAATGTGTAAGTATTAATACAAAGTTTATAGCATGCCGGCGTTCAGCTTTTCCAATATGCTGTGGGCTCCTTCCCTGTTCTTCCCAAGTCCTGCACCCTGCCCCGCACTGTTCTTGACTTATCATATTATATGCAGGCTGTCCTCCACTCATATATTTTGGCCCTTATAACGCATACTCCCAAAGTAGAACTTAATCAGTATTTTCCAATTTCTTTTGTATTATCTTCTTTGTTCCATTGATTGCTTATGTGTGTGCTGTTTAATTTCTACCCATTTGTGAAGTTTGCATTTTTCCTTCGTTATTGATATCTGTCTTCCTTCTGTTGTGGGAAGGTAATTTTTATAACTTCAGTCTTTTTACATTTATTTTCACTTGTTTTCTGGTCTGATATGTGGCCTCACCTGAAGAATGTTCCGTGTGGGCTTGGTGGAAATGTGTGTTATGCTCTGTGGAGGGATTTCTTTATAGGTCTGCTGTGTTTGGCTAGTTCATGGTGGTTTTCAAGTCTTCCCTTTCCTTACTGATACTCTGTCCAGATAATCTATCCATTATTGAAAGTGGATTTTTAAAGTTTCTAACTTGTGTTGTAGAACTATTTCTCCTTTCAGTTTGTCAGTGCTTGTGTCGTGTGTTTGGGGTTCTGTTGCTTGGTACCTGTTTGCCTGTAATTGTTATATCTTTTTGATGAATTGATTGTTTTTTCAATAAATAATGGCCTTCTTTATCTTTTATAAAAAATAAAATAAAAAGGATGAATAAGAATAGATATGAATGAAGCATCCACACCTTGGAGACCACTGTCCTAGACAATATCAAATTTCCCTGCTCTTTCCTTCTGTAGCGCTTCCCTTTTTATAGCAGACATACCCTTGTGATTCCTTGGTTGTCTGGACTCTAATTTCCAAGAGGACAGTGACCATGTCCTCCCTGTTCACTGCAACATCCCCAGGGCCCAGTGAGATGGCTGCCACCTAATGGGTTTGGATAAATATTGGGTGACTTGAATTAGAAGCTGCAGTTCCCTGCCAGTTTCATCCCAGGCAGACGTGGAATTTGCTAGTGCATTCTAGTGGCCTTTTCTCCTCGCTGGAGCCAGGGCCTTTTCCTTTCCACTCCTGCCTCAGCCTCTTTTCACCTCATCCCCACCTGTCTATACAAACTCTTGTTTGGGGAGGGTTGTTTCCATCTATCATACCTAACACAAAGCAGGTGTTTCTTAAACTTTCTTCCCACTCTGATAGTGAATAATTTTCAAGAACTTTATTTTTTTCTTTTCAGGATAATATTACTTTTCTCTTTTAGATGAAGCCCTTTTTTCCCTAGTTTTCAATTCTTGACATGGAGACCCTGAGTCCTAGTGTTGGCCAACAATCAGCATGTGTGTGTGTCTCTGACCACGTTTTCTTATGACTTGGGTTTCAGAAGATTCCAGCGGTTAGGTTGAAGTGAACAGTACCTGGTGCTGTTTCTGGTAGCTAATAAATATTCAGTAAAAGAATGCTGGACAGAGTTTGCGTTTTTCCCTGCTTTCACTCTCCAATTTTCTAAATCTGTTGAGAAGAATTTATGGTTATAGTCATGATTTATAAGCAATATATAAAAAGATGTCAGCTCCCAACACAGATCACATCCTGGGTTCCTACTGTCTCCGCCCTGCTTATAGCACTCCCCAGAGGAGACTGGGGCCTGTGGCACTCACTCATTGCTTCACTAGTGATGCTGGAACTTCTGTCTGTGCACTGTGCTGGGGTAGCATCTACAACTGGAGCTGAAAGGGAGGCGCATCAGGAAGGGAGATGACAGAGATGACAGCAGAAGGGGGCAAGATGCTAGACTTCCTAGCGACCCAAGCATACAGTCAGAAGCTGGGTGCCTGAGTTTTTCAGACCCTGGGTGCTGAGCTTGGAGTGGACGGTGTGTACTCTCCATGCCTCTTCCTACCACCTCCTGGCAGGTGCTTTCCGAGAGTGCAGCTCGCACAGACCACCAGTTTTATTTCTCCATCTGCTTCACTGGAGCTGTGGTTTGCGCATGTTTCCCTTAGATTTGTTCAAGTGGAGGATGGCTAGTCTCAGCTTTTAGAACTGTTGTGAATTTTTGTCTTTTAATGGGAAGTTGAAGACACATTAGAAATTGATATCTTTGTTCTTCTTAATCCTGAGGTCAGGATTACACAGCGGTCACTGCACCCATATTCTCAAAACGTGCTCACTTATTTAAGCTCACGTGCTTAACATATTTCGCATCAGAAGTTTTAAGCCAAAACTATTCTCTGAAGGTTAGAAAATGCTTTGCAACTTTTGGAGTAGAAGGTGGGGTTTGGTGCTATGGAGACGCCTTGTCTGTGTTGCCTTGACAATGTTCTTCCGTGTGGATCTCAGAAGGAGACGTGTGTCTAAGAGCAGCTGGGAGGAGGAACGAAGTGCTCCTTACTATCCTGCCTGGCTCGTGTCCCATCTCCCCGTGCAGAAAAGAAGACGGGGGTGAGATGGCTTGGCTTCCTCTGAGGGGGCCAGCTCTGGATGGACCTGTTACATAGACGAGAAACATCACCAGGGAATGAATGGGCTTCAGCTCTGAGCACGAACTTTTAACGTATCCTGAGAGCCAACCCCGTCTGATTTGTTCCTGGTCTTCTTTGCAGGAGAGAGGGAGGAGAGGGTGACAGCCTCACTAAGAGGTGCCATCAGCCTCCCCCAATCCTGGTGTTCACCCCACTGCCCTTTAATTTTCTTATTCTGCTATGGTCAACTGCTATTTCCCATATTCTAATGTAAAGTGTGAATAAAAGCATCTTTTCCAGTTTATTGCTTTCCATTATATAACACATTAAAAACATCGTGCTTGTTGTTCAGCTCACTTGGCAAACAGGTTCTGTTTCTGGAATGCTGGGTCACTGGAGGCAGCATCCTGCTATGGATTACCTGGGCTTTATTTTGCCTTTTCTGGCAGGGTGAGGTTAGGGTAGTTCAGGAACCAGGAGAGCCTGCTGTATGTAAAATTCCACAACAAGACTGCACTAGTTTTTGCAGAATAACAGCAGAGCCATGGTGCTGCACAGAGTTAAGCATCTATATCTGGGAAGACCTCACCTTGTGTCACCAGCAGCTACAAGATCTGTGTTAGGAGCTCTGAACCATGAGAAGCCATGCATCTATTCCTGCTCTAGGTGAAAATGGTGATTTCGGCCAATTTCTGTGGCCTGTCTTAGTGACTCGGGAGGTTAGAATGAAAGTGAGGTGTGTGCAAAAGAGAGTTTGGCAGGCTATCCTTAGAAAGGCCCACGTGCAAGGTTGGCCCTTGGCTGGTGTCTGGAAAATTGGGTTTTTAGAAGGTTCCCATCGCTCCTAGAACTGATAAGAGTGGTTCGTTGTGCCTGAACTGTTTGTGCATACAATGTGGTTTGTGCTAAGCATGTGCTTTCCTTGTAGGAGTAGTGAATTTTTGTACATGCCAGGCAGAGAGTGCCTGCCCCCAGTATAAACCTCGGACATGCATTCTCTCATGAACTTTCCTGGTGGGCAGCATTGCACATGTGTTGCCACTATTCACTGCTGGGGAATTAAGCATGTCCTGTTGACTCCACTGGGAGAGGATTCTAGAATCCTAAACCTGGTTTCCTCTAGACTTTGCCCCATACTCCTGTTCCCTTTGGTGATTGTGTGTTGTATTCCTTCTCTGTACTAAATTATAGCTGTGAGCACAACTACATTCTGAGTCCTGGGAAAGCTCTTAGCGAACCACTGAACATGGTCCCTCCAATACATAACCCTCTCACCCACCCAGGGTGTGATCCCTCCAACAGCTAACCTGCTGTAAGGGTACAGCCCCTCCAGTTCCATCCGGATTGTTGCAAAAGGTATTAATTCATAATTGTAGCATACTGTCATACGGTTCTGCACCTTGCATTTGAGAATCTATCTTGAAGAGCTTAGAGAACTTCCCATGGATCCTGGAGACAGTCCCCTCCAAAACAAGGTGTTACCCTGCACCTTGTCCTGGAGACTTTGAAATCCACGTTTAGCTGTTAAGCAGTCCCTGACACCCTCCGCCGCCACCACCCTCCTGCTGCTACCTCAAAACCAGCGTTTCCCCGATGTGCCCTCCCGACTTCTCCATTCTTCCTGATTAGCTCCATGGTTCCGTCAGTATCCCAAACCCAAATGCTCAGAGTCACGCTGCTACCTCAAAACCAGCGTTTCCCCAATGTGCCCTCCCGACTTCTCCATTCTTCCTGATTAGCTCATGGTTCCGTCAGTATCCCAAACCCAAATGCTCAGAGTCACTCTTGCCTGCTCCCCTTCCTGCCCTCCCCGCCCATTGCCGAGTCTTGTCGGTTCCACCTGAAATGCCCTCCCCGTGGATCCAGGCTCTGCCCTGGCTGCCTTTCCCACCCCCTTACCTAAGACCCCTTCCTGGGCCAGGTCTGCTCCCGCCGGTCCAGCCTGTGCTCTGTCCCCAGACTGATCTCTGGTGGGCAAAGTGCTGATGCTCTCACACCACACAGGCTTGGGCACTTTGCCCCGACTCTGCATCAAGGACAAGCCCCTCAGCCCGCCCCGTCCTTCCGAGCCTGTCTTGTCCTGCTCTCTTCCTACGGCGATCCTCAGTCCAGTGTGAAGGGAGGTTGGTCGCGCTATGTCTCACCTTAGCACAATGCTTTTGGGTCAGTGACTGCACTCACTTGCTCCTGTCTTGGGGAAGGGACTGCGAGCTCCCGGAGGCTAAGCCTGTGCCTTGTGCATCCTTTCATTGCCCCACAGAACATCGTCCACTCACCTGCTCCTTGTCTAGGCACGCTTTTGGGATTTAGTTGACTGATTTGAATGGAGTCTGAGATAGATATTTTTTCTTCCTCTTAAACTGCCTTCTTGTTACCCTTCAAAACCCACCTATTTCTGCTGTAGAGTCCTCTCCTTTTATTGTGCAGTGATTTTTATTATTATTTTACCTCTTGGTGCAAATTTCGGCTGGTTGGTCTTAATGAATGTGGCACAGCCCTGGCCCTCCTGCAGCTTCCTGCCCTAGTTCAAGTTCATTACTTTGACTCACAGAGCAGTGGGGAGCAACAAGACGCAGTCCTTAGCAGGTTACCTTCCTGTACTTCTTGCTAAGTGGATCATGATATTTGGAAGCTGGAGAAGGGAAGATGAGGTGTGATAGGAGTGAATTCCATTCTTGCTTTCTGTAGTTACTTGCTCGTTCAAGATTCACGAAACAATTTAACCAAATGGAGGTTTTGCACTTAGAATCCTTCTACACTCCCTGCAAGGTGGCAGATCTGGAAAGACGTCCTCTTTTGTCTTTAGGGCCTTGTGGACCTGTAATAGCAGTTTGAAGTGACCCCGCAGGGCCTGGGCAGGCCTCATTCATCAGGCCAATTATTTTTTGGTGGAAGAGGTTTCAGAAGCGTGCAGAGTTCCGGATGAAAGACCTGGGTCTCCAGGAATTGACCACCCATGAAGAATTACTGAGACCATGATTGCAAGCAAAGTGGTGATTTGGGGTGAGCTTCTGGCTTTTAGTGAATTGTCATTTGCATTAAGCTTCTGAAGGCCGTCTCTTCCAATTTCCCACTAAATTTCTTCCTAAATGCCCAGATAAGAAAACACACTATACCCCTCATTTGAACCTACATCAGGACAGAGTGCTGGGGTCTGTGATGTGGAGGGGAGAAGGTGCAGTGTGGGGGTTAATATCAGCCCCTCTCTGCTACATACTGGCTTAGAGGCCTCGATCCAGTTACTTTTAACCTCTTGTTGCCTAAGTTTTCTCACCAGTACAGTGTGGAAGGGGAAAACCTAGTCATAGTTTTGAGGTGGAATTAAACAAGGTAATTCAAGTAAAGCCCTGAGCTCAGTGCCTGGCACATGGCGCATGTTAAATAAGGATTTCCTGTTACTTATTATCACTGTCTTAAATGATTAAGAAAGGTCTCCAGCGGCTTCTCTGAGACCCAGCAGCTAGACCACAGAGGGCAGTTTTGGATTTCAGTTTGCCTTTGTGTGCCAGGGGTGCTGGGGGCAGGGCAGAGAATGTTTCAGACAGATCGCATCAGTGACTGGCCTGAAAGGCCACAAAAGCACAGGCAGACTGGTGGGGCTAGAATGCCAGCCCCACTCCCTGTGTAAGCTTCTGAAAGCTACCTAGCCTCTCTGTGCCTCGGTTTCCTTTTTGTTTTGTTTTTGTTTTTGTTTGTTTATTTGTTTGTTTTGGGGACAAACGTCTTACTATGTTGCCCAGGCTGGTCTCCAACTCCTGAGCTCGAGCAATCCTCCTGCCTCAGTCTCTCGAGCAGCTGGGATTGGAGACGCATGCCGCCAGCCTGGTCTACACACCTCTGTATTCTCATCAGTAAAATGGGCTACCGGGAGACTTAAATGAATTTGTATATAGAAATTTCTTTAAATAATGTCTACCACATTGTGAGTGCTCAGTAAATATTAATATTACTATCGTCATCAGATTTATTAGACTTTGCCACAGCCTGGGAATGGTTTTTAGGTTGAGAAACTTAGTGTAAAACCTACCTCTGGGATTCTATTTGTCTCAGTTCCCCAGGATGGATGGGGCGAGGGGTGGGGTGTAGGGGCTGGACTTCTGGGACAACGCTGATAACTTTTGAGGCATTCCCAGCCCTGTTTATCTGTTAAATTAGGGTCTGCTGCAGAGGCCCTTTGCTCAGTCTAAATCTGAATAGAACCTTTATGTCGCCAGTAGGGCTGGTGTCGAGCTGTGTGCTAGGAGGAGGGGTCTTCAGCAGGCTTCCCAAGGTCTGCAGAAATGCGCTTTGTCCTCACATTCTCAGGAACCAGAGCCGAGAAATATCATGAAAGAGGCAGAGAGAGAAGTGGCGGCCTGCCCTGAATATTCCTCCAGCTGCGGGCCGGGAGCAGTCTCCCTTTGCTCAATGACAGTTTACAAAAGGGAGTCTGAGCAAAAAGAAAACCATTGTAATATTTCCCAGCGCTCTCACTCGCAACACTCAATACTTCTGGTGACCAAAGTGTGGGTTTTTCTCCCTCACCGAGCAATTCCCCACTTCTCTGCAAACACTCACTGGGCTGTCCTACAATCAGATGTAATTCTGGTACTCTCTGCCTGGAGTTAGCATTGGATCCCACAGGTTAAGGGCTCAGTCTGCCAGACTGTCCCACTTAGTACGACAGTTGGAAGTCCAGGCCGTCACCTGCGCTTCCGACCATAAATCAAGAGGCTCCCTCCTCGGGTTCAGCCATTTGCTAAAACAGCCCATGGAACTCAGGACAGCGCTGTACCGTCTATCACCCATTTATTAAAAAGGATACCACTCAGGAACAGCCAGACGGAAGAAATGCACAGGGTGAGGTATGGGGAAGGGGCATGGAGCTTCCATGCCCTCTCTGGGCACACCTCCATGTATCCCCTGACCCGGAAGCTCTCTGAATCCCGTACTTTGGGTTACTACGGCGGCTTTGTCGTGTGGGCTTGATCGATTATTAACCCAATCTCCAGCTCCTTTTCCCTCCCTGGAGGATGGGACGTGGACCTCATATTTCCAAGCTTCTAATCATGGTTTGGTCTTTCTGGTGACCAGTCCTGGCCCAGGAACCCACCGAGAGATACCTCATTAGAACAAAAGACCCTCCTATCAACCAGGAAATTCCAAGGGATTTAGCAGTTCTGTGTGAGGGGCTGGGGTCAAAGACCAAATATTTGAACAAAAGATGCTCTTTATCTTGCACTCCTGTCACATAGGCACTTAACAAGGGTTTTATGAGCTGTGTGTCAGGAAATGGTGACAAAGACCAAATATGTATGTCCTATTATACATAACAGTAGCACAGGGGGGAAATAATATTTGACCAATAAAAGAATCTGGGGTTCCAAATGTCCTCTCCTAAATGGCTAGAAGCAAATTCTCCCATGATCTAGATCTCTTCTGCTAGGCCATGCGTATCCTCGCACCACTGTTGGCACTACCCACAGCATCCTGAGTGCCCCACCCCAGCACTGCCTCTCTGGCCAAGGGTTTTGGATGGTGAATAAGCTGCTCCCTCCACCAGGGCCAGGATGTATTTCAGAGGCTTCATTTCTGCTTGTCAGCTTTTGGTCTGCAGTTCTCAGCCAAGTGCACCATCTGTAAGCACTGTCTGGTACTGTGATGATTTGGACCAGAGCTCAATGTGGACCCTTGAAATGCACCAATTCCGTACTGCTGTGATCCCCTCTGCCTGGGGCGAGGCTTTGGAGAGGTGGGTGGTCTCTCCCCTGCTCCTATCTGGAAGGTAGTCTGTTCAATGACAGCCTCATTCTCCTGGTGCAGACAAGCGTGAGTTTTGCCACATCAAGTAGCGCAGACCATCTCTCATGAGGCTCCTAAGAGGGAGAGAATGATGCCCACCACACCATGGCCAGGAGCTTAAGTGACCCAGCCTGGTGGACATGTTTTAGTTAAGGTCTCGTGATGTCTTAGCCAAAAATGATCCAGTCCTTTAGCTTCTAAGCCTTTATGAACCATTAGACCTCACTGTGACAACAGATAGGATGATGCCCACCGTTAACAGACCAATATTCCAGAGGAAGGGCCAAGGGAAGAACTGTAGTACTTGGGACATCTGTGTTTCTTAACCTTCTTCTTCCTTTTGTTTTTAAGGAGGCTTTTAAGACATGTGTTTCCCTTGTTTCCCTACCCACATGAAATTTTAATAGCACAAATACACTGTATATCTGTTTATGTACTGTAGCCCTGGAAGAGCCACAGACCATTGTGATAAATAAGATTTTTTGTTCCCTCAGAATCCATTTTCATCACGTTGGGGGTGATGCTATTTCTACTGAGAACACATACTCTAGTCTGAGACTCTTTTAGCCATCCAGCCCCAGCTATGACTAGGGGAGGTGAGTTGGGGTGAGCAGAGGTTAGTGCATATATATAAGAAGTGTGTCTAAGACCTGGGGCCACATGGAGTTGGCTTCCAGAGGTGTCAAATGCTAGGAAGACTGGGACATTCTCCTCTTCCTCCAGATTTCAATTTTTCACTTTTATAAATACTAGCTGACTATCTATGGACAAACATCTTGTTCTACATTCGAGATAATTTTCTTGCTTTGATTTTTTTCTTAAAAAATGAAGTTACTAAATTAAAGGAACCAGCATTTGACGGCATCTCGATAGGTACCTCCAGTTGGCTTCTAGGACAAGTACACCAGGAAGTCTTATCTCTCTGTATCTCTGCCATGTTGAGTGGTATTTTTTTTAAAGAAATATTTGCTAATTTGAAAGGCAAGATGACAACTCATTTTTGCTTCATTTAGCTTTGTCATGTTTACCAGTGAGAGCGAAATTCTAAATTTCTTTATCTTGTTGAATGGTGAGATAAATCAATTTTGTCTCCATAGTCTGCTGGCTGCCCCACCCCATTTGGTGGCTAAGTCTCCCCCCTCCCACAGACTTGCCACGCCTCCCTAATCCTTTAGGAAGTTTTATCTATGCTGGGACCTATTCCTGGACTATCTGTTCTGAATTATTGACATCTTGATAACACCTGCTTGGCTTTTTGAAATAAGTTTTGAGCAAATGCTCTCTGAAGGTGAATGTGCTCTGAGAGTGGATTGATTTATGTGCCTGCATTTTGGCAAACTCTCGGGTGCAGACACTTGGGCTGTCCTCATTGGCTGTAGCCAAGATAAGGCCGTGGTGAGCTCTTGGTGGAACTGTCCTCTTGGGAAGTTCTAAGGGTGCAGAATGCCACATTGAGGATTCACTGAGGCTCGGACAATGCCTTGAAGGTTCACTTTTGACCATTAAGTTGGCTCAAATCCACCTTTTTGTTAGTGTCAGTCTAGCATGAAAGATCCAACAGATGCTGAATTGAACAAAGAAAGAACAAGCAA